>JAJQKJ010002410.1:0-54012 GCA_029574335.1 Rana kukunoris
TAGGGGATCCATGGTGTGCATTGTCTGTGTGCCATGATGAATGTGTGTGTTTAATGCACCAAAAGATGCCTACTGCGAGGACTCTCCTGACTGTTTTTCCCTCAGCAGAATGGGTAGCCTCGGGCAGGTGGGGACTGTGTGGGTGGGGGTCAGGTCATTACGTATTTCAATTGCAGGCCCTTTCTCATGGCAAAGTTGTGCAGCATGCAACATGCACCGATGATCTAACTCACAAAGTTTGGGGAATACAACAGGGTCCCCCCGGACTTATCCAGGCATCGGAAACGGGAATTCAGGAGGCCAAATGTTTGCTCCACCACTGCACGGGTACGTATGGTGTGCTTCATTGTATCTTCTCTCTCCTCTGGTTGGGGGATTCGGTATGGAGTCATGAGATGGGGTCGAGTGCATATGCCGAGTCACCTGGAAGGGAAAAGACAGGAGGATGCTAGTCAAGCATGTGCCCTCGTGATGTCTGTATCATGGGGTCGGACAGTCATGCCTGACACCCATGTCACTCACCAACCAACCAGCTGTCCTTGTACACGTTCTGTTCAAATTCTGCTGGGATGGGGCTTTGACGGTATATGTAGCTGTCGTGGCTGGACCCGGGGGTTTGGCACGGACGTGCATATGAGACATTGGGCATCGGCTATCACCTGTATGTTGATGGAAAGCAGTTCTTTCCGATTGTGATATATGTGCTCTGTGGCACGGCGGGGGGCTTTAGGTCCACATGTGTGCAATCAATGGCCCCGATGGTGCGTGGGAATCCTGCAATGCTGTAGAAATCCTGCATTGCCTTCTACCGCAGGTGCTCCTGAGTGGGTCTGATGATGTGGTGGGACATGCGTCTGAGGATTGCGGGGACAACCTGGTGCACACATCTGCTCATGGTGGATTGTGACATACCAGACACAACTCCACTTGTACGCTGGAACGAGCACTGGCAAGGAAATGGAGTGTTGCCAGTACCTTGACCAGTGGCTGCACTGCATGTGAGCGGTGTGTTTGTGCTGGGTGATGTCATCTTTTAGGGCTGTGGTTATTTCCAGGATGGCATCAGGGGTGAATCTGAAGATGCGATACACCTCCTCATCACCCATGCCGAAGAGGCTAATGCGCGTGCGGTATATCTCTTCACGTGCTCCTCCTCGTACCGGTGGGACCATTATTAGTGCTAGGACCACGGCTGTCCCTGGCATGTCTTACGCTAAGGTACGACTTGCGTAAGTTTCTTACACCGTCGTATCTTAGATGCATATTTACGCTGGACGCTAGGGCGTGTCCGTGTTAAATATGCAAATGAGGTAGATACGGCGATCCACAAACGTACGTACGCCCGGCGCAGTGTTTGTGTAAGCGTCGGTCCGGCGTAAAGTTACCCCTGCTGTACCAGGTGTACGTAATGTTGGACGTAAAGTATGGACATCGGGCCAGCGTTGAATTTTCCGTTGTTCACGTCGGTTTGTGTAAACCGTTCGCGAATAGGGATTTGCGTAGGTTACGTTCATCTTTTTTATTGATGTTTTGCGACATGATTTTGCGCATGCGCACTGGGATACGTCCAAGGCCGGCGCATGCACAGTTAAAAAAAAGCGTTGTGTCATTCATAATTATAATAAACACACGCCCCCCACTAGGTAATTTGATTTACACCGCGTACGCCGGCCCATTTAGGTTACGCCACCATAAGTTATACAGCGGCATTTCTTTGTGGATAGGGATACGCCACTGGTGGCTTACAGCGGCGTAGTGTAAATGGGATACGCCGTGCGGGCGTCCCCATCTTTGTGGATCTGGCCCAATATTTTGTACTTTTTTGTGTATTAAATAGCCCCAATATTTTTTTCCTGAGTTTAGGCCAATATGTATTCTTCTACATATTTTTGGTAATAAAAATCGCATTATATTTAGGGTAAGCGCAAAAGTTATAGCGCCTACAAAATATGAAATAGATTTATGGCATTTTTAGTATTTTTTTTACTAGTAATGGCGGCGATCTGCGATTTTTAACCATTACTGCAACATAATGGCGGACAGATTGGACACTTTTGACCCATTTTTTGGACCATTGGGCATTTATACAGGTGAAACCAGGGCCGGACTGGCCCATCGGGATAGCATCGGAATAGCGGGATAATTCCCGTAGGCTGCCTGTCCTGGGGCTGCTTTGAGCTGCAGCTGAATGCAGCATTCCCTCTCCCTCTCCTATGTGTTATATAAATTGGGCATCTCCCACGCTGTGTGTGAGAGCTGGGTCTGTGTTCGGGTGTGCTGTCTGTAGGAATGACCCGCCCCTCTAGACCTGCTCATGTGATAGTAGATAGATCATGGAACACTGATTGGACCTTTCTACAGGCAGCACAGCCAAACACAGACCCAGCACTCACACACAGCGCAGGAGATACCCGATGTATATGTGATCCAGGCAAGTATGTATTGATGGGCTCAGTAAGGCTGCATGCATGGACAGTAAGGCTGGACTGGGCTGGGCTGCATTGGGCTGCTTTCATGGACAGTAAGGCTGGGCTGGGCTGCTTTCATGGACAGTAAGGCTGTGCTGCTTTCATGGACGGTAAGGCTTGTCTCCTTTCATGGACGGTAAGGCTTGTCTCCTTTCATGGACGGTAAGGCTTGTCTCCTTTCATGGACGGTAAGGCTGGGCTCCTTTCATGGACGGTAAGGCTGGGGGTCTCCTTTCATGGACGGTAAGGCTGGGCTCCTTTCATGGACGGTAAGGCTGGGCTCCTTTCATGGACGGTAAGGCTGGGCTCCTTTCATGGACGGTAAGGCTGGGCTCCTTTCATGGACGGTACGGAGGCTTGTCTCCTTTCATGGACGGTAAGGCTGGGCTCCTTTCATGGACGGTAAGGCTGGGCTCCTTTCATGGACGGTAAGGCTGGGCTCCTTTCATGGACGGTAAGGCTGGGCTCCTTTCATGGACGGTAAGGCTGGGCTCCTTTCATGGACGGTAAGGCTGGGCTCCTTTCATGGACGGTAAGGCTGGGCTCCTTTCATGGACGGTAAGGCTGGGCCTTTCATGGACGGTAAGGCTGGGCTCCTTTCATGGACGGTAAGGCTGGGCTCCTTTCATGGACGGTAAGGCTGGGCTCCTTTCATGGACGGTAAGGCTTATGGGTGGGGCTCCTTTCATGGACGGTAAGGCTGGGCTCCTTTCATGGACGGTAAGGCTGGGCTCCTTTCATGGACGGTAAGGCTGGGCTCCTTTCATGGACGGTAAGGCTGGGGGGGGCTCCTTTCATGGACGGTAAGGCTGGGCTCCTTTCATGGACGGTAAGGCTGGGCTCCTTTCATGGACGGTAAGGCTGGGCTCCTTTCATGGACGGTAAGGCTGGGCTCCTTTCATGGACGGTAAGGCTGGGCTCCTTTCATGGAGGTAAGGCGGTCCTTTCATGGAGGTAAGGCTGGGCTCCTTTCATGGTTGACGGTAAGGCTGGGCTCCTTTCATGGACGGTAAGGCTGGGCTCCTTTCATGGACGGTAAGGCTGGGCTCCTTTCATGGACGGTAAGGCTGGGCTCCTTTCATGGACGGTAAGGCTGGGCTCCTTTCATGGACGGTAAGGCTGGGCTCCTTTCATGGACGGTAAGGCTCCTTTCATGGGGTAAGGCTGGGCCTTTCATGGACGGTAAGGCTGGGCTCCTTTCATGGACGGTAAGGCTGGGCTCCTTTCATGGACGGTAAGGCTGGGCTCCTTTCATGGACGGTAAGGCTGGGCTCCTTTCATGGACGGTAAGGCTGGGCTCCTTTCATGGACGGTAAGGCTGGGCTCCTTTCATGGACGGTAAGGCTGGGCTCCTTTCATGGACGGTAAGGCTGGGCTCCTTTCTCATGGACGGTAAGGCTGGGCTCCTTTCTCATGGACGGTAAGGCTGGGCTCCTTTCTCATGGACGGTAAGGCTGGGCTCCTTTCTCATGGACGGTAAGGCTGGGCTCCTTTCTCATGGACGGTAAGGCTGGGCTCCTTTCTCATGGACGGTAAGGCTGGGCTCCTTTCTCATGGACGGTAAGGCTGGGCTCCATTCTCATGGACGGTAAGGCTGGGCTCCATTCTCATGGACGGTAAGGCTGGGCTCCATTCTCATTGACGGTAAGGCTGGGCTCCATTCTCATTGACGGTAAGGCTGGGCTCCCTTTCATTCTCATTGACGGTAAGGCTGGGCTCCATTCTCATTGACGGTAAGGCTGGGCTCCATTCTCATTGACGGTAAGGCTGGGCTCCATTCTCATTGACGGTAAGGCTGGGCTCCATTCTCATTGACGGTAAGGCTGGGCTCCATTCTCATTGACGGTAAGGCTGGGCTCCATTCTCATTGACGGTAAGGCTGGGCTCCATTCTCATTGACGGTAAGGCTGGGCTCCATTCTCATTGACGGTAAGGCTGGGCTCCATTCTCATTGACGGTAAGGCTGGGCTCCATTCTCATTGACGGTAAGGCTGCATTTATATGCTCAGTAAGGCCCCTTTCACACTGGGGCGGGAAGCACGGTGGCGGTATAGCCCTGCTAAAAATAGCGGCGATATACCGTCGGATTTGCAGCGGGATTCGGCCGCTAGCGGTGAGGTATTAACCCCCGCTAGCGGCCGACAAAGGGTTAATACTGCAGTATTTCCACGGTTTCCCATTGTTTTAAAAGGGAAGGAGCTCAGTGAGGCTGCATTCATAAGCTCAGTGAGGCTGCATTCATAAGCTCAGTGAGGCTGCATTCATAAGCTCAGTGAGGCTGCATTCATAAGCTCAGTGAGGCTGCATTCATAAGCTCAGTGAGGCTGCATTCATAAGCTCAGTGAGGCTGCATTGATGGGCTCAGTGAGGCTGCATTGATGGGCTCAGTGAGGCTGCATTGATGGGCACATTGAGGCTGCATTGATGGGCACATTGAGGCTGCATTGATGGGCACATTGAGGCTGCATTGATGGGCACAGTGAGGATGCATTGATCTCTTGTACCATGTCTCCAGTCTCTGACCATCTATTGTACCATGTCTGCAGTGTCTGACCATCTCTTGTATCATGTCTGCAGTGTCTGACCATCTCTTGTATCATGTCTGCAGTGTCTGACCATCTCTTGTATCATGTCTGCGTTCTTTGACCATCTATTGTACCATGTCTGCAGTGTCTGACCATCTCTTGTATCATATCTCCTTTCTCTGACCATCTCTTGTATCATGTCTGCGTTCTCTGACCATCTCTTGTATCATGTCTGCGTTCTCTGACCATCTCTTGTATCATGTCTGCATTCTCTGACCATCTCTGTATCATGTCTGCGTTCTCTGACCGTCTCTTGTATCATGTCTGGGTTCTCTGACCGTCTCTTGTATCATGTCTGGGTTCTCTGACCATCTCTTGTATCATGTCTGGGTTCTCTGACCATCTCTTGTATCATGTCTGGGTTCTCTGACCATCTCTTGTATCGTGTCTGCAGTCTCTGACCATCTCTTGTATCGTGGCTGCAGTCTCTGACCATCTCTTGTCTTATAATCCAAAGAGTAATTGCGCAAAAATTAAACATAAATTAATATGCAGACATATAAACATAGAAGGTGATGGGTGACAAAACTTAAATGTGAAGATAAAAAATTGGTGACACAGTCCATATAGGATAATCGCAGGACTGCTATTAATCTAACACTTCCATGTGAAAATAGAAAGAAGTTGTGCCAAAGTCCATAAGTGATAATAGCAAGGCTGCTATCGATAGATGATGACCACTACTCCAAAAGGAATGAGAACTCCACCATAGACACAGTCTGGTCTCCCAGAACTCTCTCCTCAATGGGAAAAAAATGGGCCATTAATAACCACCACACGACCGTCTCCTCTATGTCTCCTGATGGTCACTCATATAAACACGCCCGGTCCCTAGGGAGGACAAGAAGGACAAAGGAGGGCCTCCAATAGTGTGATATCGAAGATAAAATAGCTTTTAATAGAAGAGTTGCACTTACATAAAAAAATACATAAATGAGTGTGTACAAGCGTTGGCGTCCTCTGCGCCGTCTCACGTCACTCCTGGTGTATGTCTATCCCTACGTGTTACGACACTGGTCACGTGTCTTCGTCTGGAGCCCCAGACGAAGACACGTGACCAGTGTCTTGCTATTATCCTATATGGACTGTGTCACCAATTTTTTATCTTCACATTTAAGTTTTGTCACCCATCACCTTCTATGTTTATAAGTCTGCATATTAATTTATGTTTAATTTTTGCGCAATTACTCTTTGGATTATTTACTTGTTTTGTTGTTGTGTATGCACTGCACAGTATTTGCTGCAATTATTTTACTGTCAATCTAGGGAGACGTTTTGTAGTAGCGCAGGAGTCCTCCTTTACACATCTCTTGTCTTATATCATGTCTGCAGTCTCTGAGGGAGTCTGGAGAGGAGTCAAGCGAGGGGAGTGCTGCTGGGATGGGGGGTCATGGGAGAAGTCAGACATGTGGACTGTGGAGAGAAGACTATACGATAAAACCAGAGGAGGTCAGTGACAGTGCCGCAAGGCCAGTCTGAGGGGGGGGGGGGGGGTCACTGATGTAAGGGAGGCGTGAATACAATAATGTAAGGGGGGGTTCTGATATAAAGGTTTCCCCCAATATTAACCCGAATGTGTGTTCTTTCTGTGGAAGGTGGTGTCTTGGTCAACAGAGTCCCGTCCCCCCCACGTTCCCAGAGTTCCTGGGGCCCCCTCTGATATGGGGCTGGTATGAATTTTTTTTTTTTTCCCAGGGCTGGATTTTATTCCCAGTAAGGCCCTGGGTAAAACTCGAAAAAATTTGAATATTGTGCAAAAGTTCATTTATTTCACAAATGCAACTTAAAAGGTGAAACTAATATATGAGTCTCATTACATGCAAAGCAAGATATGACAAATCACGGCTTGAACTAATTGTGATGATTATGGCTTACAGCCCATGAAAACCCCAAATACATAATCTCAGAAAATTAGAATATTGTGAAAAGTGCAATATTCTAGGCTCAGTGTCCCACTCTAATCCGCTAATTAAGCCATAACACCTGCAAAGGGTTCCTGAGCCTTTAAATGGTCTCTCAGTCTGGTTCAGTAGAAATCACAATCATGGGAAAGACTGCTGACCTGACAGTTGTGCAGAAAACCATCATTGACACCCTTCATAAGGAGGGAAAGCCTCAAAAGGTAATTGCAAAAGAAGTTGGATGTTCCCAAAGTGTTGTATCAAAGCACATTAATAGAAGAAAACGGTGCACAAGCAGTAGGAATGACCGCAGCCTGGACAGGATTGTCAGGAAAAGGCCATTCAAAAGTGTTGTGGACCTTCGCAAGGAGTTGTCTGAGGCTGGAGTCAGTGCATCAAGAGCCGCCACACACAGACGGATCCTGGACATGGGCTTCAATGGTCGTATTCCTCTTGTCAAGCCTCCTGAACAACAAACAACGTCAGAAGCGTCTTTCCAAAGTCCTCTTTTCTGATGAGAGCAAATTTTGCATCTCATTTGGAAACCAAGGACCCAGAGTATGGAGAAAGAATGGAGAGGCCACACTGCAAGATGCTTGAAGTCCAGTGTGGAGTTTCCACAGTCTGTGTTGATTTTGGGAGCCATGTCATCTGCTGGTCTTGGTCCACTGTGCTTCATTAAGTCCGGGGTCACCGCAGCCGTTTACCAGGATAATTTGGAGCACATGTTTCCTTCTACAGACGAGCTCTATGGGGATGCTGACTTCATTTTCCAGCAGGACTTGGCACCTGCCCACATTGCCAAAAGCACCAAAACCTGGTTCAATGACCGCCGGATTACTGTGCTTGATTGGCCAGAAAACTCTCCTGACCTGAACCCCATAGAGAATCTATGCGGCATTGCCATGAGAGACATGAGACGGAAGAGCTGAAGGCTGCTATTGAAGCATCCTGGTCTTTTATAACACCTCAGCAGTGCCACAGGCTGATCGCTTCTATGCCACGCCACATTAAGGCAGTAATTGCTGAGTACATATGCATGCTTCTACTTTCCAGAGGTCCGATATTGTACAATCCTTGTTTTATTGATTGCATGTAATATTCTCATTTTCTGAGATTGTGGATTTGGGGTTTTCATGAGTTGTAAGCCATAATCATCTCAGCAATGACAAATCACGGCTTGAACTATCTTGCTTTGCATGTAATGAGTCTATCTCATATATTAGTTTCACCTTTTAAGTTGCATTAGTGAAATAAATGAACTTTGCACGATATTCAAATCTTTTGAGTTTCACCTGTACAGTGATTGGTGATATACAAATGCACTGATTACTGTGTAAATGTCACTGGCAGGTAAGGGGTTAACACTAGGGAGAGTGATCAAGGAGTTAACTGTGTTCCCTAATGTGTCTTCTAACTGTAGGAGGAGGGAAATCACTATAGGAGATGACAGATCATGGTTCCCAGCTTGTAGGATCTCACGATCTGCATCTCCTCTCCTCTCAAAACAGGGATGTGTGTGTTTACACACATACGTCCCTGTTCTTCCTCTCGTGCCCGCGATCGCTCATGGCCACTATCCCACTTAAAGGGATTGGGGGCCCCAGGCCAAGCTTCCCCTACCAAGGCTGTAGCGTGGCCAAACTCCTCTTCCTTCCTCCTGGAGTCCTGTCAGTCCAGCCGGGTACCGCGTGTGGTACAGGAGATTCAGTTTCCTGTTCCCGGCCGGACTGACAGGAAGTGCACACTGAGTGTCCAGCCGGGAACACAGGAAACTGAATCTCCTGTACCGCACAGTACCCGGCCTGGGCACTATCTGATAGGGGACTCATAATGATAGAACACCAGACTGACAGGAGGAAGAGGAGCTCGACCACGCTACAGCGGCAGCCTACAGGGAAGAAGGGGGAGGTGAGAATAGAAAAACATAGGGACTATGGAGGGGGGAGGAGTAAGAACATGGGTGTAAAAAATTAGTGTAGCGCTAACGTAGGCTTTGCGTGCGGGGGGGGGGGGGTGCTTGGGGTCCCCCATTTTGCTTGGGGCTCCGAAATTCCTTCAAACGGCCCTGCCTGGTCATGAAGGGGGTAAAACCTTCCGAAGCTTAATTGGTAAAAAGTCAGCAGCTACAGTATTCGTAGCTGCTAACTTTTAAAACATTTTTGGGGGAGGGGGATGGGACAGAATTTAAGTCTACTAAATTATTCCTTCATACTTTAATTATATACAGCATTGTCATATGATGGGTTGAAGTCCAACCCACACCCCGGGTGTTGTAAAATAAAAAATGCAGATTCGTTTGCAATACTCACCTCTTATCCAGTGATGTCCTTTGCAGAAATTCAGTTCCTCCAATACGTGTTCTCTGTATTACAAGTTGTGTGATGCATGGCATTGTTCAGCTCAGAGGACTGAGGACATAATGTGGGTATAGGGTGTCATTCATCCAAAAGCCCTGCTTGTTTTGTCCCTGGAATTTCTAAAGTGAACTAAACCAACAACCCCAGACTTCCTGTTTCTGTTGGCCACGGCTCAGTTGCCTGACACTCAGTGGTATGGGTTGATTGCTGGCCTGTGTCGAAGCACCTTGCTTTCTGAGCTTGAACTTCTTCTGAAATTAAATGATTTATTCGCCAGAGACACATTTAATATTGCCACTGTATCTACAGCATTCCACCTATTCACTTTGTCTTTTTAACATGGGGGAACCCTGAAATAACTTTTAGGAAATCCCTGTTGACAATCTACACGTCTTGGTACAGCATGATCAGTATGTTGAGAAATAAGAATGAATAAAAGAAAAAGGAATGTGAAATACTTAGGTCCATTTATAAAACATTGATTGAACAAATGTCATAAGAATTTGTCAAGGCTGTACACATTTTCCTCGTATTTTCTATATGACTTTCTATGACCTTCATTCAGATCTAAAGGCCAAAATGCAGTATATATATATATATATATTTTTTTTTATTAAAGTTTTTATATAAAATGTACCACATTTTGCCCACCAGATGGTGCTGTTGTTCACAGGAAGCTATAGTATTAGAGAAAATGTGTGCAGCCTGGGGAAATGCATGTGGAATTTGTCCAATGAATGTTTGCCAGAAACTAAATGCAGATAGTAAAAAAAAAATCACACTTTGGTGGTCAGTGAAGACATGTCCCCATATTTTGGTGGTCAGTGAAGACATGCCCCCTTGCATTGGTGGTCAGTGAAGACATGCCCTCCTTGCATTGGTGGTCAGTGAAGACATGCCCATATGCATTGGTGGTCAGTGAAGACATGCCTCTATATTTTGGTGGTCGGTAAAGACATGGCAATTTGCATTGGTGGTCAGTGAAGACATGCCCCTTTTGCATTGGTGGTCAGTGAAGACATGCCTCTTTGCATTAGTAGTCAGTGAAGACATGCCCTCATATATTGGTGGTCAGGAAAGACATGGCCCATTGCATTGGTGGTGAGTGAAAAACATGCCCTTGTATATTGGTGGTGAGTGAAGACATGCTCCCTTACATCTGTGGTCAGTGAAGACATGCTCCCTTACATCTGTGGTCAGTGAAGACATGCTCCCTTACATCTGTGGTCAGTGAAGCCATGCCCCCTGGCATTGGTGGTCAGTGAAGCCATGCCCCCTGGCATTGGTGGTCAGTGAAGCCATGCCCCCTGGCATTGGTGGTCAGTGAAGCCATGCCCCCTGGCATTGGTGGTCAGTGAAGCCATGCCCCCTGGCATTGGTGGCCAGTGAAGACATGCCCCCTGGAATTGGTGGCCAGTGAAGCCATGCCCCCTGGCATTGGTGGTCAGTGAAGCCATGCCCCCTGGCATTGGTGGTCAGTGAAGCCATGCCCCCGTATATTACTGGTCAGTGAAGCCATGCCCCCTGGCATTGGTGGTCAGTGAAGCCATGCCGCCGTATATTACTGGTCAGTGAAGCCATGCCCCCTGGCATTGGTGGTCAGTGAAGCCATGCCCCCGTATATTACTGGTCAGTGAAGCCATGCCCCGTATATTACTGGTCAGTGAAGCCATGCCCCCGTATATTACTGGTCAGTGAAGCCATGCCCCTGTATATTACTGGTCAGTGAAGCCATGCCCCCGTATATTACTGGTCAGTGAAGCCATGCCCCTGTATATTACTGGTCAGTGAAGCCATGCCCCCGTATATTACTGGTCAGTGAAGACATGCCCCCGTATATTACTGGTCAGTGAAGACATGCCCCCGTATATTACTGGTCAGTGAAGACATGCCCCCTGGAATTAGTGGCCAGTGAAGACATGCCCCCTGGAATTGGTGGCCAGTGAAGACATGCCCCCCTGGAATTGGTGGCCAGTGAAGACATGCCCCCCTGGAATTGGTGGCCAGTGAAGACATGCCCCCCTGGAATTGGTGGCCAGTGAAGACATGCCCCCCTGGAATTGGTGGCCAGTGAAGACATGCCCCCCTGGAATTGGTGGCCAGTGAAGACATGCCCCCCTGGAATTGGTGGCCAGTGAAGACATGCCCCCCTGGAATTGGTGGCCAGTGAAGACATGCCCCCCTGGAATTGGTGGCCAGTGAAGACATGCCCCCCTGGAATTGGTGGCCAGTGAAGACATGCCCCCCTGGAATTGGTGGCCAGTGAAGACATGCCCCCCTGGAATTGGTGGCCAGTGAAGACATGCCCCCTGGAATTGGTGGCCAGTGAAGACATGCCCCCCTGGAATTG
Source organism: Rana kukunoris (assembly GCA_029574335.1). Classification (NCBI taxonomy): domain Eukaryota; kingdom Metazoa; phylum Chordata; class Amphibia; order Anura; family Ranidae; genus Rana; species Rana kukunoris. The sequence continues at coordinate 11,665 of JAJQKJ010002410.1, forward strand.
GTGGCCAGTGAAGACATGCCCCCCTGGAATTGGTGGCCAGTGAAGACATGCCCCCCTGGAATTGGTGGCCAGTGAAGACATGCCCCCCTGGAATTGGTGGCCAGTGAAGACATGCCCCCCTGGAATTGGTGGCCAGTGAAGACATGCCCCCCTGGAATTGGTGGCCAGTGAAGACATGCCCCCCTGGAATTGGTGGCCAGTGAAGACATGCCCCCCTGGAATTGGTGGCCAGTGAAGACATGCCCCCCTGGAATTGGTGGCCAGTGAAGACATGCCCCCCTGGAATTGGTGGCCAGTGAAGACATGCCCCCCTGGAATTGGTGGCCAGTGAAGACATGCCCCCCTGGAATTGGTGGCCAGTGAAGACATGCCCCCCTGGAATTGGTGGCCAGTGAAGACATGCCCCCCTGGAATTGGTGGCCAGTGAAGACATGCCCCCCTGGGATTGGTGGCCAGTGAAGACATGCCCCCCTGGGATTGGTGGCCAGTGAAGACATGCCCCCCTGGGATTGGTGGCCAGTGAAGACATGCCCCCCTGGAATTGGTGGCCAGTGAAGACATGCCCCCCTGGAATTGGTGGCCAGTGAAGACATGCCCCCCTGGAATTGGTGGCCAGTGAAGACATGCCCCCCTGGAATTGGTGGCCAGTGAAGACATGCCCCCCTGGAATTGGTGGCCAGTGAAGACATGCCCCCCTGGAATTGGTGGCCAGTGAAGACATGCCCCCCTGGAATTGGTGGCCAGTGAAGACATGCCCCCCTGGAATTGGTGGCCAGTGAAGACATGCCCCCCTGGAATTGGTGGCCAGTGAAGACATGCCCCCCTGGAATTGGTGGCCAGTGAAGACATGCCCCCCTGGAATTGGTGGCCAGTGAAGACATGCCCCCCTGGAATTGGTGGCCAGTGAAGACATGCCCCCCTGGAATTGGTGGCCAGTGAAGACATGCCCCCCTGGAATTGGTGGCCAGTGAAGACATGCCCCCCTGGAATTGGTGGCCAGTGAAGACATGCCCCCCTGGAATTGGTGGCCAGTGAAGACATGCCCCCCTGGAATTGGTGGCCAGTGAAGACATGCCCCCCTGGAATTGGTGGCCAGTGAAGACATGCCCCCCTGGAATTGGTGGCCAGTGAAGACATGCCCCCCTGGAATTGGTGGCCAGTGAAGACATGCCCCCCTGGAATTGGTGGCCAGTGAAGACATGCCCCCCTGGAATTGGTGGCCAGTGAAGACATGCCCCCCTGGAATTGGTGGCCAGTGAAGACATGCCCCCCTGGAATTGGTGGCCAGTGAAGACATGCCCCCCTGGAATTGGTGGCCAGTGAAGACATGCCCCCCTGGAATTGGTGGCCAGTGAAGACATGCCCCCCTGGAATTGGTGGCCAGTGAAGACATGCCTATTGGTGGCCAGTGAAGACATGGTGGTGGCCAGTGAAGACATGCCCCCTGGCATTGGTGGCCAGTGAAGACATGCCCCCGTATATTGGTGGTCAGTGGAGACATGCCCCCGTATATTGGTGGTCAGTGGAGACATGCCCCCGTATATTGGTGGTCAGTGGAGACATGCCCCCGTATATTGGTGGTCAGTGGAGACATGCCCCCGTATATTGGTGGTCAGAGGAGACATGCCCCCGTATATTGGTGGTCAGTGGAGACATGTCCCCTGGCATTGGTGGTCAGTGAAGACATGCCCCCTTGCATTGGTGGCCATGCCCCCTGAAGTGAAGACATGCCCCCTTGCATTGGTGGCCAGTGAAGACATGCCCCCTTGCATTGGTGGCCAGTGAAGACATGCCCCCTTGCATTGGTGGCCAGTGAAGACATGCCCCCTTGCATTGGTGGCCAGTGAAGACATGCCCCCTTGCATTGGTGGCCAGTGAAGACATGCCCCCTTGCATTGGTGGCCAGTGAAGACATGCCCCCTTGCATTGGTGGCCAGTGAAGACATGCCCCCTTGCATTGGTGGCCAGTGAAGACATGCCCCCTTGCATTGGTGGCCAGTGAAGACATGCCCCCTTGCATTGGTGGCCAGTGAAGACATGCCCCCTTGCATTGGTGGCCAGTGAAGACATGCCCCCTTGCATTGGTGGCCAGTGAAGACATGCCCCCTTGCATTGGTGGCCAGTGAAGACATGCCCCCTTGCATTGGTGGCCAGTGAAGACATGCCCCCTTGCATTGGTGGCCAGTGAAGACATGCCCCCTTGCATTGGTGGCCAGTGAAGACATGCCCCCTTGCATTGGTGGCCAGTGAAGACATGCCCCCTTGCATTGGTGGCCAGTGAAGACATGCCCCCTTGCATTGGTGGCCAGTGAAGACATGCCCCCTTGCATTGGTGGCCAGTGAAGACAGGCCCCCTTGCATTGGTGGCCAGTGAAGACAGGCGCCCTTGCATTGGTGGCCAGTGAAGACAGGCGCCCTTGCATTGGTGGCTAGTGAAAAAATGCCCCCTGGAATTGGAGCGCCCAGAGGCAATTTAGTTTGCATGTGCTGCGCTATATAAGTTACTCACTCAGTGAAGACATGCGCCCTGGCATTGGTGGTCAGTGACAATGGTCATTGTTACATTGGTAATTGGTGGGGGAGTTACCTTCCTACCCCGATAGTTAGTGAAGAAGTTCCCTCTTCCATTGGTAGCCAGAGGAGGAAAAATCCCTTAGTTTGATTGTGATTGGGAGAGGGGTGACTTTAAATTGGTGGTCAATGGAATAAAGACCCCAGTACATTGGTGGCGAGTGGAAAAAATGTTTTAACCCATGGAGGAACCCAAGTTGAGAAAGTCTGGTGTAAGCCACTTTGTAGCTGTAAAGCACATGTTGAGCAACAACACACCTTGCATGTGGAAAATGACATCATTATCTTTCAGCTTTCTTTTGATAAACCCACATAATTAAGGCTGAAGAGACATTGCTATGGTTAAAGTGACACTAAATGATATCCCTAGTCTCATAAAATAATCCATACACACACTATTTAATAGGCCTGTAATGTATTATTTCTGTAGTGTCATCCCGAAAGGGCCGCTGGTTTGATGATGGGATCCGCAAGTTGAAGTTACCCTCACTTGTCTAGGGATGCACCAGAAACACTTATGTGAGGGGGAAGAGGAAGGATAGGCGGGACCTGCATCCCATTAGTCAATTTCCATTGGCATACTATTTAAATACATGGCTGTGGGAGGGAGGGGTTTGCCTGAGTAAACTATTTTCTCTTCCTGTAAAGTTGCTTCAGTTAAGACAGTGATCCGACTTGGAGGCAACTTACATTGAACTCTATGGGTACAAGTTGCCTAGAAGTTGCCTTGAAGTAGTACAGGAACCTTTTATAAAGTCGGAGCGACATCAGTAGTGTGCATTAAGACGGCTCTCATTCACTTCAATTGAATTTCTCATGTCTTGTGACTTGGCACTACTTGGGGCGACACAAGTCAAGTTGCGGTAGTGTGAAACGGTACTAATAGGGCACACAAAAGCAAACCCTCCTCTCCAGGCAATACAAAACAATCAAAAAAAAATGCTCTGGTATGATGCTTGTAACGGATTGAACCGTGGCAGACTGAGATTCTCCTATGTCTAGGGTCACCTTATGTCCACTAGGGCCATAGGGTGACAAAGAATCATAATTCATTCATTACAGAAGATGGGACATTAATAATAATTCATGTTTGCAGGATGTCTTCAGATATCAAAAGCTGTTGGCTATTCAATCTGGGCACACCTGCTTTTGAAAGGTGTTAATTCAGGTCTACTAGACCAGAGTGACTCATGCCTCTGTATAATAGGCTATTGAAATGTCTTGAGACATGTCTTGAGGTGTTGGCTATTCACTGTGAAAGACGCATGCTTTTGAAAGGTGTTAATTGCATCAGGGCCTGAAAGACCTTTTGATTGTGTGATTCATTGTGTTTAAAACAATGTGTTAAAGTCTCCATTCAGGATGTACTGAATTAGCATGTCAGTTAGATACAGGAATATATTGATGCCCAGGTGTGATAGTATTTGGTTTTGATGTCATTATCTCAAGGAATGTATCTATCAGTATCGGTGCCGAATTGTCTGTCTAGATAATGTGATTGAGGTTCCTGATATGTGTGAAGATTATCTGTGATTGTGTATTATTCAAGGTTAATTGAAGTCTATTGATGATGCGGTGCCCACATGTCTAGCTACGGATTAGAATTAGCCCCAGTGTGAATAGGGGGGTGGAGATGGCATTGTCCTGTGATTGGCTGTAACATCTTGTACTGTATAAAAGAGCTGGAAAGATGCCATTAACCAGTTAAGGACCCCCGCACGCCTATGTACGTCCACAGAATGGCTCGTACAGGCACAAGGGCGTAAATTTACGTCCTCGCCTTAGTGCGGTTCGGGGGTCCCATCGGGACCCCCTCCGCGGCGTGCGGCGGTCCCCCTGGCTCTGGGAGCGATCGCCGACGAGCGGGCGGATGTCCGTGTTTTCCGCCCCCCCCCCGCGATCGCTCCCAGCCAATGGGAGCGCGCTCCCAGCCTGTCACTTCCTCCTCCTGTGTTTACACAGGAAGGAGGAAATGATCATTTCTCTCATCGCAGCGCTGTTTCCCAGCGCTGCTGATGAGAGAAGACATGCCAAGTAAGTGTGCACCAACACAACACTGACACACACTCACATAGGCATATTAACCCCTTGTGATCGCCCCCCCCACCCCCCTGTCACAGTGTTACTGAATGCAGTGATTTAATCACTGCATTTAGTGTCAGTGTGACAGGCACTGTAAAAAACAGTTAGTGTTAGGTTCAGGATAGCCCCCCCACCCCCCTAATAAAGTTTTAACCCCCTGATCACCGCCCTAGTTAACCCTTTCACTCCCTATTGCCAGCGTCACTAAGCGATCATTTTTCTGATCGCTGTATTAGTGTCGCTGTTCCCGCTAGGTAGCTATTTTTTTTATTACGATTTTTTTTTTTTACTAAAGACATGTGGCTAAATAAATTTTGGCCTAAATGTTTTACTAAAATTTAGTTTATTTGATTTTTTTTATAACAAATAGTAAAAAAATAGTGATTTTTTTCAAAATTGTCGCTCTATTTTAGTTTATAGCGCAAAAAATAAAAATCGCAGAGGCGATCAAATACCACCGAAAGAAAGCTCTATTTGTGGAAAGAAAAGGACGCAAATTTTGTTTGGGAGCCACGTCGCACGACCGCGCAATTGTCTGTTAAAGCGACGCAGCGCCGAATTGTAAAAACACCTTGGGTCATTTAGCAGCGTAAGTGTCCGGGTCTTAAGTGGTTAAAATGTTCATATCTTTTGAAGCAAGTACGGAGCTGAGTCTCGTCCTATTCTGGGAATTGATATGGATCGTGTATGCATGCAGGATTGTCGGAGTGTGTCAGATAAGCTTGTCGTAGTTGGATGGAAGGTCGTAACGGTGGTGACCGTTACAATGCTAAACATTTTTCCAAGAAAACTTTAAAGGGTTACTAAAGGTTCGAATAAAAATAACAAACATGTTATACTAACCCCCGCTGTGCAGCTTGTTTTGCACAGAGTGGCCCCGAACCTTGTTTTCTGGGGTCCCTCAGGAAAAGGTGACCAGATTTTTTTTATGAAATCCGGGGACATATTTTTTTTTTTTTACTAGTAATGGCGGCAATCACCGACTCTCTTGCCCATCGCTGCTGCCGCCGCCAGCCTCACAGCCTGTCAAGTCTTACTCTCCGGGCCCTGGCTACTACTGGGTGGGGAGCAGAGGAAGACCACTCCACCAGGGGAGGCAAGGAGATAAGCAGGCAGGCGGCTGGCTGGGACTTGAGCCAAGGCAGAAGAACATGCGAGCAGAGCTGGATGGGCATGCACCCGAAACTGAAGAAATATTTACTCCACGCCAACCAGCACATGATCATCAGAAAGGGGCACAGATAATATAAAAAATATATACCTCCCTAGGCTAGTAGGAGCAGTGGTGTGTAATTCTGATTTTTTATTTATTTTTTATTCTGTACCCCTGTTCTGACCCCTGTTCAAATCCAATCCAGGGTCAAAACCGGGGACAGACTTAGTCCGAGGATAGTGTCCTCAATCCGGGGACTGTCCCCTGAAACCGGGGATGTCTGGTCACCCTAACCTGTCCATAGCCGCCAGCTACAGGACCCGGCCCTCTGGTCATTGAAGTTGTTTGACAGCAGCGCAAGCTGTGCTGCTATCAATCTATCCAATGAAGAGCCGAGAAGCCAGCGCATTCACAAACTTTTCGAGGGCTCAGGTACGTGAACGGGAGGGCTGGGGGGCCTGTAATTATTGGATGTTTTTTCACCTTAATGCAATGGATACATTAAGGGGAAAAAAATGTAAGCTTTACAACACCTTTAAAGGCCTCATGCACACTAGAGGTTTTCAGACGTTTTTACAGCAGCTGTTTTTGGCAGTAGACTTTTTTTTCTACAGTCATAAAACTCTGCATCATGTTATCCTATGTGCCAATGCGCACACAGGCTGGTATCAGCAGTTTTGAGCAGTAAAAAATGCCAAAACTAGTGGGTTATGAGAGACGTCTTTCGGCTGTAAAAACGCTCTAATGTTGATAAACGTTGATAAATGCTCAAAAACGTCGCTCACCAGCGTTTAACATTTTTGATCCATCTTCAAAAAACACAAACGCAGAAGACCTTAAAAAAACAATAATAAACGCTAAAAACGCTATTGCAAAAACTTTGAAAAGGGAGCTGTGGTGGCTCAACGTGATTGGCACTGCGCTGACAAGCCGTTCACCTCTGTAGCCAAGGGTTCGGATCCCGGTCTCGGCTACATGTGAATTGAGTTTGGTGGTCTCAGCCCGGTTCCCGGTGGGTGTGCTATGCAAGGTACGCTTGTGCTTAGTACGCCCACCCCCCCCCCCCACAAAAACCACCACACTTGCACTCACACAAAATTGGTTTAACACACACGCACTTTGGCCATGTGGTCTCCTAAAATAAAGAGAGGCGAAGAACCTACGGGGCTGGCTGGGTGGGCTCCCAAGAGGAGCAGGTAGGGCGGAGTGATTGGGAGGCCCCCCCTCACACCTGCCATTGCCACCAGGGGCATGGAGAATGATGGCGATTGCCTCCGGGGGGAGGGTCTGCCTACTCCCAACTCCTGCAGTCCGGCTCCTCTCTCTCGAGTTCACGCACAAAAATGCACTTAAAAAAAAAAAAAAGTTGAAAAACTCATTGCAAAGCTACTGGCTTTAAAGTCGCAGCGCCTTTGAAAAGGTTCCTGCACTATTTTGATGTGACTTTCTTGCATCTCGAGTGCCAGAGAGTGCAATAATCGCATCAGTCGCACTAGTGTCAATGGAGCCTAAAGGGTTGATTTACTAAAACTGGAGAGTGCAAAATCTGGTGCAGCTCCGCATAGAAACCAATCAACTCCCAGATTTGGCAAAAGATTATTTAAACAAGCTGAATTTCTACTATGCACATCGGCACCAGATTTGTCACTCTCCGGTTTTAGTAAACCAACCCCTAAGTGTTACACAGTTACATAGTTAGTCAGGTTGAAAAAGACACAAGTTCAACCATAAAAAAAATATATAAAATAAAATATCGTACAATCCCATATACCCAATTCTATACACCTAGTTGATCCAGAGGAAGGAGAAAAACCCCAGCAAAGCATGATCCAATTTGCTACAGCAGGGGAAACATTTCCTGCCTGATCCCCCGAGAGGCAATCAAATATTCCCTGGATATACTTTACTGATAAATGTTAATACCCAGTTATATTATGTACATTTAAGAAAATAATCCAAGCCTTTCTTAAAACAATCTACTGAGCTGGCCAGAACCACCTCTGGAGGATATCTGTTCCACATTTTCACAGCTCTTAGGCCGCGTACACACCATCGGACATATCCGATGAAAACGGTCCGCGGACCATTTCCATCGGATATGTCCGATCGGGAGTTTGATCCGATGGCGTGTACACACCATCGGATCAAATTCCCCACCACCGGACGGCGCGGTGACGTGGCGGTCACGCGGCGGTGACGTTGACGCCGCCACGTCACCGCTACGTCACCGCACCAGGAAGTAAAACACTTCCGCGCATGCGCCGAATCCATTCGGCGGCGCCGCGGCGGCGGTGGGGGACGACATGTCTGCTGGTAAGTGTACTAACCAGCAGACATGTCGGGCGGACAGATTCCCACCGGATAGATTTCAAAGCATGCTTTGAAATCTGTCGGGTGGAGAAATCTGTCCGCTAGCCCATACACACGAGCGGAGATGTCTGCTGAAACGGTCCATCGGACCATTTTCAGCGGACATATCCCCTCGTGTGTACGAGGCCTTACTGTGAAGAAACTATCCGTAGTTGGATCAGTAAGGAATTTTTTCCCCTGCTGTCGCAATTTGGATCATGTTTTGCTGTTTTTTTTTTTGCCTTCCTCTAGATCAACTGTGGGTAAAGAATTGGGTATATGTGATTGTACGATATTATTATTATTTTATTTCTTATGGTTGGATTTGATGGTCTTTTTTCAACCTGACTAACTATGTAACTATATGGACCGCTTATGTATTTGTACATGTTGATCACACCCCCCTTAATCTCCTTTTCTCAAGAGTGAATAAATTCAGTTTCTCTAATCTTTCCTCATAGCTGAGTTCCTCCATGCTGATGCACATTTCACAGACCAGCCCCCTGTTGTCATCAGCAAAACCTGTCCTGAGAAAGGAAGTGTAGCAGTCACTGAATTGTATGCATGTAGTCAGGAAGTGTCTGCAAAGACGCTGCTGGAGATCTGCAATGCTTATATGCAACAAAGGATGAAAAAAGATGAGAATAGTACTTATTGTAAAAAAAAGGGAAATTGTTTGATGCACCGTGTTTTATTAATGCCATTCAGTTAAAGGGGTTGCAAAGGTTTGTTTTCTATTTTCTAAATAGTTTCCGTTAAGCTAGTGCATTGTTGATTCACTTACTTTTTCCTTCAACTTGCCTTCTAAATGTTTTTTTTCTTTGTCTCAATCTCTCACTTCCTGTTCCTCCTCAGTGAGCTTGCCCCATCACCTCACCCTCTCCCTTGGGAGACTACGTTTGTCTCCCCGCAGGGCTGTAGTCCCAAAGGAGGGGGTGAGAACACTGACTAACCCCCAGCCAGAACGGCTCGGATGATGGTGGAAAGCTTACTGAGGAGGAACAGGAAGTGAGAAATTCAAACAAAGAAAAAAAAATTTAGAAGGGAAATCAAAGGAAAAGGTAAGTGAACCAACAATGCACTAGCTTAAAGGAAACTATTTAGAAAATAGAAAACAAACCTTTACAACCCCTTTAAGGATTCCATATACTGTACCCTTATGCCTCGTACACATGATCGCGATTTCCGACAAGAAAACCGTGTTTTTTTCAGCAGGAAAACGGCTGAAATTTGTCTTGCATACACACGGCCCCGATAATCTTGCACGAAATTTAGACCGTCATGAACGTAGTGACGTACAACAGGTACGAAGAGCCGAGATTAACAAAGTTCAATAGCTAGTTCGGCTCTTCTGCTTGATTCTGAGCATGCACGTGTTTTTTCACAACGTAATTGCATACAGACGATCCCGATAGGATTTTTTCCTGTCACAAAATTGAGATCCTGCTCTCAATCTTTTCTTGGCCGGAATTCTCACAGGAAAAGTGCGATGGAGCATACACACGGTCAGAATTTGTGACAAAAAGCTCACATCGCACTTTTCTCTTCGGGAATCGCGTTCACGATCACGAGGCATTGCAAGTGGCTTTACCTAATAAAACGTAATTTTGAGTACTTTGGAAAAAAAATAAAAACTGCATTGCACAAACCCACATTTCCACTTGAATGAATTGATTCCACAGATACAGAATGTACAGAACTGTAGTCAGCAGTCCCATAACTGGAATTCGGAGAATTACTCCTAATGTTATAATGTTACCCATGCATGTGATGGCCAGGCATTCCTCTCTTGGGATGTGCTCCATGCTACTACCGTCTGCTGTGGTTACTCCAGTCTCCATAACAAGACCTGCTGTACATTACATAGAGCAGATGATTCGCCCGTACACTAATTCCATCCCCACACTGTTATAAAGTTGTTGTACTTCTCCAACATGACACCAGACATATGACACAGAGCAGAAGAGAAATTCTGAATATCCGACTCCATAACAAACCATTATGGGGCGCCTCCTTCCTTCAAGCTGCAACTTAAAGGGATACTCCATCAAAAACCAAACTCCTAATGAACAACACCTGTCTTTTACTTACAGTATTATATGATTGTTGGGCAGAAATTGAAAAAACATAAGCACTACAGTTTACTGAAGATCTAAAATTGTGTAGAGAAATAAAGTGATACTAAAGACACACTGTATAATCGCTTGCCGACCAGCCGCGGTCATCATACTAGGGCAGGTTGGAACGGCTGCGCAAATCGTTGTAGGCGCACGCCGGCCGCTTTAACAGTAATAGCAGGTGCGCTACGCCAGAGCCAATGTGTGTGGCCGGCGGCCGCGATGTCCGTTGGCCACCTGTGATCGCTGCACAGAGAGCAAAAAACAGGGATCTGTCAATGTAAACAAACAGATCCCTGTTCTGACAGTGGTAGAGAGAGAGATCTGCTGTTCCTAGTGATCAGGAACAGCGATCTCTCTCCTCCTCCAGTCAGTCCACTCCCCCCGCAGTTATAAACACCTCCCTAGGGGAACACATTTAACACCTTGATCGGCCCCTAGTGTTAACCCCTTCCCTGCCAGTGTAATTTATACAGTAATCAGTGGCTATTTTTAGCTATTCTTAGCACTGATTGCCAAGCTCAAAAAAGTGTCCAAACTGTCTGCCGCAATGTCGCAGTCCTGCTAAAAAAAGGTCAACCGCCGCTATTACTAGTAAAAAAAAAAAACTGTCAAATATGCCCTATTTTGTAGACGCTAAAACCAAATATACGCTTTTTGCGTTTTTTTTTCTCAAAAAAATGTATGTAGAAGAATACATATCGGCCTAAACTGATGAGGAATTTTTTTTTAACCACTTCCTGCCCGGTCAATAGACAAATGAGGTCCGTGAAGTGGTTGCGTTATCCTGACTGGACGTCATATGGAGGCTCTTTATCACGTGATCAGCCGTGTCCAATCACGGCTGATCACGATGTAAACAGGAAGAGACGTTGATCAGCTTTTCCTCACTCGCGTCTGACATACGCGAGTAGAGGAAGGCCAATCGGTGGCTCTCCTGACAGGGGGTTCTAGCTGATTATCAGTGCAGCCCCCCCCCCACGAAAGCCCACACTGGACCACCAGGGAAGCCGTTAGGACCACCAGGGAAGGGGGCAACATGTGGATGGCCATCCACATTTCAAAAAATAAGCACAATAGATGCCAATCAGTGCCCACAAATGAGCACTGACTGGCAATATTATATAGACAACAAAATATGTGATGCCCAGCAATGCCACCCATCAGTATTAGTGCCACCCATCAGTGTTTATAGTTGTCCATCAGTGCCACATCTCAGTGCCCATCCATGCCCATCAGTGCCCACCTATTAGTCCATATCTGTGTCACCTATCAGTACCCATCAGTGCCACCCATAAGTACCCATCAATGCCGCCTATGAGTGCCCATCATCAGTACCTATCAGTGCCACCTCATCGGGGCCGCCATATCAGTGCCCGTCATTGAAGAAGAAAACATACTTATTTACAAAAAAAATTAACAGAAACACAGAAAAACTATTATTTTTTTCAAAATGTTCAGTCTTTTTTTATTTGTTGCGCAAAAAATCAAACTCACTGATCAAATACCACCAAAAAAAGCTCTATTTGTGGGAACAAGATGCAAAAAAAAATTGTTTGGGTACAGCGTTGCATGACTGCGCAATTGTCATTCAAATTGCGACAGTGCTGAAAATTGGCTTGGGCAGGAAGGTGCGTAAGTGCCTGGTACTGAAGTAGTTAAATTGGGGACATTTATTATACTGAAAAAGTAAAAAATATTGTTTTCTCTATAAAATATTTTTTTTTGTTTATAGTGCAAAAAATGAAAAACCACAAGGTCATCAAAGGAAAGCTCTATTTGAGGGGGGGGGGGGGAGAACATAATTTTGTTTGTGTACAATGTTGCACAACTGCGCAATTGTCAGTTAAAGTTACGCAATGACGTATCAAAATAAATTAATGAAGTGGTTAATTTGCATCGTCCCTTCTATTTCTGTATATGGATGATGGTACTGTAGTTATTTTCATAAAAAAAGTCTTCTAAGTACCTTTTTCCTAATCGATATACAGCTGTCACATGACCCAGATCTTTCCCAGCCTGTCTGCAGGGAAACATAAGTAGGAGGAGCTTCTAGTCCTCTGCTGCTGGTCAAATGTTTACAATAAATTAAAAAAAAACAGCCTTTGGTATACAGAGTAAAAATAAATAAATAATATTAATAAACTGTTTTAAATTGTCATACAAATACAGTAAAACCTTGGATTACAAGCATAATTCGTTCCGGAAACATGCATGTAATCCAAAACACTTGTATATCAAAGCAGATTTCCCCATAAGAAATAATGGAAACTCGGATGATTTATTCCACAACCATTTATTCACAAATCCTTCAGTTTTTTTTTAGTCCATATAAAAAGATTATAGCAATGTGACCAGGTTGTGTAACCATAACATATCCATACACAAATGGAAGCCTCCACAGGGGAATTAGAAGCACCTCTAAAGCATTGTACACACGTTTGGATTTTCCGACGTGAATTGTTTGATGACAGCAGTTGGTGGACAATTGTTGTCGGATTTTCTATGGACAAATGTTGGATGGCAGGCTTTAAAAGTTTCCGCAAACAATGACCTGTTGTAGGATTCTGCGAGCATGTGTACACAAGTCCCTTGGACAAAAGTCTAAAGTACAAACACGCATACTCGGAGACAATGCTCACCAAACACAACATTAGCAAAAGGTACCTAAATGGTGGCGCTAAAGAGCTGAAAAACTACGTAGTACGTTGCTACATTCGTGTTTGTTGGCCGACAATTGTGTGCTGTTTGTATGCAAGACAAGTTTTTGGCCAACGCCCTTCAGGCAAAAGTCCGAGGCTTTGTCTGCGGAAAGTCCAATCGTGTGTATGAGGCTTACGTGTAGCAATATGGTTACATTTGATAATTGTCCAAATTTAGCAACTCACATTGGTGATGATTAAAAGAGGCACATCTAAGTATGCAGGCATCTGGGGTAAAGCTGTCCACATAGACCACCGGCTTTCACCGCTGTCAGTTTGCAATCATGACCGGAAAGACTACCCTGAAAGCGCGGCTTGAAGCACATCGTGGATGTGGTGACAGGGGTAAGAGCCGGCAGTTCGGAGGACGGTCTATATCAGGCATGTCCAAAGTCCAGCTTGCGGGTCAGTTGTGGCCCATGTTTCAGTTTAATATGGCCACCCTGGTGATTTGGATAAATATATATTTTATGGCCCCCCAGGGCCCAATGACTGATTAGGTTACATCAATGGGCACTGACCAGGGCCGGACTGGCCCACCGGGGTAGCGGGATAATTCCCGGTAGGCTTCCTGTCCTGGGGCATCTTTGAGCTGCAGCTGAATGCAGCGCTCCCTCTCTCTCTCCTATGTGTTATATACATTGGGCATCTCCCACGCTGTGTGTGAGAGCTGGGTCTGTGTTCGGCTGTGCTGCCTGTAGGAAGGTCCCGCCCCTCTAGACCTGCTCATGTGATAGTAGATAGATCATGGAACACTGATTGGACCTTTCTACAGGCAGCACAGCCAAACACAGACCCAGCACTCACACACAGCGCAGGAGATACCCAATGTATATGTGATCCAGGCAAGTATGTATTGATGGGCTCAGTAAGGCTGCATGCATGGACAGTAAGGCTGGGCTGGGTTGGGCTGCATTCATAGACAGTAAGGCTGGGCTGGGCGGCATTCATGGACAGTGAGGCTGTGCTGGGCTGGGCTGCATTGGGCTGCTTTCATTGGCATTAAGGCTGGGCTGCTTTCATTGGCATTAAGGCTGGGCTGCATTGGGCTGCATTGATGAATAGTAAGGCTGGACTGGGCTGGGCTGCATTGGGCTGCTTTCATGGACATTAAGGCTGGGCTGCTTTCATGGACATTAAGGCTGGGCTGCTTTCATGGACATTAAGGCTGGGCTGCTTTCATGGACATTAAGGCTTGGGTGCTTTAATGGACATTAAGGCTTGGGTGCTTTAATGGACATTAAGGCTTGGGTGCTTTAATGGACATTAAGGCTTGGGTGCTTTAATGGACATTAAGGCTTGGGTGCTTTAATGGACATTAAGGCTTGGGTGCTTTAATGGACATTAAGGCTTGGGTGCTTTAATGGACATTAAGGCTTGGGTGCTTTAATGGACATTAAGGCTTGGCTGCTTTAATGGACATTAAGGCTTGGCTGCTTTTATGGACATTAAGGCTTGGCTGCTTTTATGGACATTAAGGCTTGGCTGCTTTTATGGACATTAAGGCTTGGCTGCTTTTATGGACATTAACCACTTAAGGACCCCCGCACGCACATATACGGCCACAGAATGGCACGTACAGGCACAAGGGCGTAAATTTACGTCCCCGCCTGCGTGCGGTTCGGGGGTCCCATCGGGACCCCCTCCGCGGCGTGCGGGGGTCCCCCTACCTCTGGGAGCGATCCGGGATCTGCGGGCGGATGTCCGTGATATCCGCCCCCCCCGCGATCGCTCCCAGCCAATGGGAGCGCGCTCCCAGCCTGTCACTTCCTCCTCCTGTGTTTACACAGGAAGGAGGAAATGATGTATTCTCTCATCGCAGCGCTGTTTCCCAGCGCTGCTGATGAGAGAAGACATCACAAGTAAGTGTGCACCAACACAACACTGACACACACTCACATAGGCATATTAACCCCTTGTGATCGCCCCCCCCACCCCCCTGTCACAGTGTCACTGAATGCAGTGATTTAATCACTGCATTTAGTGTCAGTGTGACAGGCAGTGTAAAAAACAGTTAGTGTTAGGTTCAGGATAGCCCCCCCACCCCCCCTAATAAAGTTTTAACCCCCTGATCACCACCCTAGTTAACCCTTTCACTCCCTATTGCCAGCGTCACTAAGCGATCATTTTTCTGATCGCTGTATTAGTGCCGCTGTTCCCGCTAGGTAGCTATTTTTTTTTATTGCGATTTTTTTTTTTTTACTAAAGACATGTGGCTAAATAAATTTTGGCCTAAATGTTTGACTAAAATTTAGTTTATTTGATTTTTTTTTTTAACAAAAAGTAAAAAATAGTGTTTTTTTTTCAAAAATGTCGCTCTATTTTTGTATATAGCGCAAAAAATAAAAAACGCAGAGGTGATCAAATACCACCAAAAGAAAGCTCTATTTGTGGGAAGAAAAGGACGAAAATTTTGTTTGGGAGCCACGTCGCACGACCGCGCAATTGTCTGTTAAAGCGACGCAGTGCCGAATCGCAAAAACACCTTGGGTCATTTACCAGCGTATTGGTCCGGGTCTTAAGTGGTTAAGGCTGGGCTGCTTTTATGGACATTAAGGCTGGGCTGCTTTTATGGACATTAAGGCTGGGCTGCTTTTATGGACATTAAGGCTGGGCTGCTTTCATGGACATTAAGGCTGGGCTGCTTTCATGGACATTAAGGCTGGGCTGCTTTCATGGACATTAAGGCTGGGCTGCTTTCTTGGACATTAAGGCTGGGCTGCTTTCTTGGACATTAAGGCTGGGCTGCTTTCTTGGACATTAAGGCTGGGCTGCTTTCTTGGACATTAAGGCTGGGCTGCTTTCTTGGACATTAAGGCTGGGCTGCTTTCTTGGACATTAAGGCTGGGCTGCTTTCTTGGACATTAAGGCTGGGCTGCTTTCTTGGACATTAAGGCTGGGCTGCTTTCTTGGACATTAAGGCTGGGCTGCTTTCTTGGACATTAAGGCTGGGCTGCTTTCTTGGACATTAAGGCTGGGCTGCTTTCTTGGACATTAAGGCTGCTTTCTTGGACATTAAGGCTGGGCTGCTTTCTTGGACATTAAGGCTGGGCTGCTTTCTTGGACATTAAGGCTGGGCTGCTTTCTTGGACATTAAGGCTGGGCTGCTTTCTTGGACATTAAGGCTGGGCTGCTTTCATGGACATTAAGGCTGGGCTGCTTTCATGGACATTAAGGCTGGGCTGCTTTCATGGAGAGTAAGGCTGCATTGATGGGCACAGTGAGGCTACATTGATCTCTTGTACCATGTCTGCATTCTCTGGCCATCTCTTGTACCAAGTCTGCATTCTCTGGCCATCTCTTGTACCAAGTCTGCATTCTCTGGCCATCTCTTGTATCATATCTGCGTTCTCTGACCATCTCTTGTATCATGTCTGCAGTCTCTGACCATCTCCTGTATCATGTCTGCAGTCTCTGACCATCTCCTGTATCATGTCCGCAACCTCTGACCATCTCTTGTATCATGTCCGCAACCTCTGACCATCTCTTGTATCATGTCCGCAACCTCTGACCATCTCTTGTCTTATATCATGTTTGCAGTCTCTGAGGGAGTCTGGAGACGAGTCAAGCAAGGGAGTGCTGCTAGGATGGGGGGTCATGGGAGAAGTCAGACGTGTGGACTGTGGAGAGAAGACTATAGGATAAAACCAGAGCAACCAAACCAAGCTGGAGCCGACTGACTGATCCCTGCAAGGTGCACCTGAGAGGAGGTCAGTGACAGTGCCGCAAAGGCCAGTCTGAGGGGGGGTCACTGATATAAGGGGGGAGTGAATACAACAGTGTAAGGGGGGGTCTGATATAAAGGTTTCCCCCAATATTAGTAACCCGAATGGGAAAGTTCCTGGGGTCCCCCCTGATGCTTGACCACTTTTAGCACTTTTAACTGAAATTTGCTTATATATATATACATATATATATATATATATATATATATATATATATATATATATATACATGCGTTCATACACTGTATCTGTCTTCTATATATGTAATGCACGCTTCAAATGTGCTTTAAAATGTATGGTTCTCCCTTTCATGAAGAAAATAATGGCGTTTATGCTGTTGGGCTGGTATAAAAATGCTATGGGGCTGGTATGATTTTCTTTTTCCAGGGCTGGATTTTATTCATTTCGCCTCACAGTTCTTTATTTAAAATGTTTTGTCATGAAACTTCTCTCTTAAAGTGAAGGTGCGTGTTATACGCCGATAAATATCGAAATAACACGCCCAAGCTTTTTATCTCTTCCACAAAGACAAGACAATTCTTATTGGACAGTGTATTAGTGCTTGGAGGAACACACTAAGGCCCCATGCACACGAGACGCTGGTAAACTCGAGTTCAGAGGCGTTTGGGCATTTTTTTCAACTGCCCCTGAACACATTTAATGTTATCCTATGTGTCCATGCACACAATCACGTTTTTTGGCGTTTTAAAGCAGTTGGGTTTAGGGCCGTTTTTTCAAACCCAAAATTTTGGGTTCAGAAGCTTTTGGCGTTTTTGCGTTTTCGCGTTTCAGCCGCAAATCGCGGCAAAACGCCGCTAATCGCGGCAAAACGCGGTACCGGCGTTTTGCCGCGATTTCGTTTATAGGCGTTTTTAAAGGTGACCTATTTTTTTTACATTAGAAATCTCAAAAATGATGGCAAATGATGAAAAAACAAAAAAAAACTAAACAACTGTAATTGCTTGTATTGCATTGTGGACAATCCACAACTTGTGGCAGGTGACGTGGCCAGGTGACATGACAGGTGGACAATCAACAACTTGTGGCAGGTGACATGGCCAGGTGATGTGGCAAGTGGACAATCCACAACTTGTGGCAGGTGATGTGAACAGGTGATGTGGCAGGTGACGTGGCACGTGGACAATCCACAACTTGTGGCAGGTGAAGTGGCCAGTTGACATGACAGGTGACGTGGCCAGTGGACAATCCACAACTTGTGGCAGGTGATGTGAACAGGTGATGTGGCAGGTGACGTGGCAAGTGGACAATCCACAACTTGTGGCAGGTGACATGGCAAGTGGACAATCAAATTTCGAATTTTTCAATTTTCGTATTTTTCAAATTTCGAATTTTCGAATTTTCGAAATGTCGAATTTCGACATTTTCGAAATCTTTCAAATTTCGAATTTTTCAATTTTCACATTTTGAATTTTTCAATTTTCGAATTGTGAAATTTTCGAAATTCGAATTTTTCAATTTCGAATTTTCAAATTTCGAATTTTCAAATTTCGAATTTCGAATTTTCAAATTTTCGAAATTTTGACATTTCGAATTTTCAAATTTAGAACATTTCGAATTGTTCAAATTCTGAAATACGAAAATTGAAAAATTTGAAATTAGAAAAAATTTGAAATTAGAAAAAATGTTCAATTTTCGAAATTTCGATTTTCGAATTTTTCAGTTTTCGAAATTTCGAAATTCGAATTTTTCAAATTTCGAATTTTCAAATTTCGAATTTTCGAATTTTTCAAATTCGGAAATACAAAAATTTAAAAAATCGAAATTCGAACATTTAAAAATTTAGAATTTAGAATTTTCGAAATTCGAATTATTCAATTTTCGTAATTTAGAATTTCGAATTTTTCAAAAATTCGAAATTTGAAAATTCGAAATTTGAAATTCAAAATTTCGAAAATTGAAAAATTGAAAAATTCGAAATTTGAAAATTCGAAATTTGAAAATTCGAAATTTGAAAATTCGAAATTTGAAAATGCGAAAAATTCGAAATTTGAAAATTTGAAAATTCGAAATTTGAAAAATTCGAAATTTGAAAAATTCGAAATTTGAAAAATTCGAATTTCCAAATTTCGAAAATTGAAAAATTCGAAATTCAAAATGTCGAAAATTGAAAATTTTTCGAATTACAAATTTTTCAATTTTCGTACTTCAGAATTTGAAAAATTCGAAAATTTAAAAAAATTCTCTGGATAAGTACGCAGCTTAACATACATATTGGTAAAATAGCCAACTGAAAATCTCTGTGCCATCAATGGATGGGTCCAATAGTGATGAGCTCTGCCAACGGATCTCTCGCGTAGTTTGCGACGGCGTTGAATCCTCAGCAAGAGCAACGTATGGACAATTTCTTGGCATATATTCAATATGGGATCCATTTCAAAAAAGAAGAATCCAATGAAAGTATGCAAGTCTGCATATGAAAGTCTGCTGCTGCTGCTGCTCTCTCTGTTGAAAATGGCAGAAATAGTTAAAAATATATAGCTTTCAGAGCTTTGGGAGGGTCTACAATGTCTGTGCTATAAACGCTGATAGCCGCAAACGCGGCAAAACGCGGTAAAACGCGGCAAAACGCCGCGAAATTCGCGGCAAAAACTGGCGTTTTAAACGCCGGTTTTTGCCTTTGAAAACATGAGTTCAGATGTGTTTGCATTTGCTTCTCGTGTGCATGGGGCCTAAGCGATTGGACCAAAATCCGTTCTCGGAAATTCCGATCGTGTGTGGACAATTCCGACGCACAAAATTCCATGCATGCTCTGAATCAAGTACGAGACGAAAGCGCTTGGTCCGGTAAAACTAGCATTCGTAATGGAGATGGCACATTCGTCAGGCTGTAACGGACTGAAAAGAGAGCAAATCGTCTCTCACCAAACTTCTACTAACACGACTGGTATTGAACTTCTCTTTTCTAGTGCCGTTGAATGTGTTGTACGCAGGGGCTGACTGACCATTCGGGTTATTGGGGCACTGCTCGAGGGCCCCATGCCACTAGGGGGCCCCATCAGGGTTGCCAGCCTCAGTAAAACCAGGGACAGTATGTAAAAATCTGTTTTTTTTACATCTGTCCCTGAAATGTCCCTTACTGACATCCTTTTTTGGTCTAAAAATCCCAAGATTATAGCTGCCCCGCCTCTCCAGTTCCTTCTCAGTGTGTGAATGTATACTGTGTGTATACTTTGTGTCTGTATGTGTAAACTGTGTATGTATACTGTGTGTATACAGTACTGTGAGGCCCCATAATCTATTACCGGGGGTCTCATAACCTCCTATTGCCTGGGGGCCCCAATGTTCTCCTATTGCCTGGAGGTCCCATAATCTCCCATTGCCCGAGGACCCCATAATCTCCCATTGCCCGGGGACCCCATAATCTTCCATTGCCCGAGGACTCCATAAATTTCTATTGCCCGGGGGCCCCATAATCTCCTGTTGCCCGAGGACCCCATAATCTCCTGTTGCCCGGGGACCCCATAATCTCCTATTGCCCGGGGACCCCATAATCTCCTATTGCCCGGGGACCCCATAATCTCCTATTGCCCGGGGACCCCACAATCTCCTATTGCCCGGGGACCCCACAATCTCCTATTGCCCGGGGACCCCACAATCTCCTATTGCCCGGGGACCCCACAATCTCCTATTGCCCGGGGACCCCACAATCTCCTATTGCCCGGGGACCCCACAATCTCCTATTGCCCGGGGACCCCACAATCTCCTATTGCCCGGGGACCCCACAATCTCCTATTGCCCGGGGACCCCACAATCTCCTATTGCCCGGGGACCCCACAATCTCCTATTGCCCGGGGACCCCATAATCTCCTATTGCCCCGGGGACCCCATAATCTCCTATTGCCCGGGGACCCCATAGTCTCCTATTGCCCGGGGGCCCCATAGTCTCCTATTGCCCGGGGACCCCATAGTCTCCTATTGCCCGGGGACCCCATAGTCTCCTATTGCCCGGGGACCCCATGATCTCCTATTGCCCGGGGGCCCCCATGATCTCCTATTGCCCGGGGGCCCCCATGATCTCCTAATGCCCGGGGGCCCCCATGATCTCCTATTGCCCGGGGGCCCCCATGATCTCCTATTGCCCGGGGGCCCCCATGATCTCCTATTGCCCGGGGGCCCCCATGATCTCCTATTGCCCGGGGGCCCCCATGATCTCCTATTGCCCGGGGGCCCCCATGATCTCCTATTGCCCGGGGGCCCCCATGATCTCCTATTGCCCGGGGGGCCCCATGAATCGCCTATTGCCCGGGGGGCCCCATAATCGCCTATTGCCCGGGGGGCCCCATAATCGCCTATTGCCCGGGGGGCCCCATAATCGCCTATTGCCCGGGGGGCCCCATAATCGCCTATTGCCCGGGGGGCCCCATAATCTCCTATTGCCCGTGGACCCCATGATCTCCTATTGCCCGGGGGCCCCCATGATCTCCTATTGCACGGGGGCCCCCATGTTCTCCTATTGCCCGGGGGCCCCCATGTTCTCCTATTGCCCGGGGGCCCCCATGTTCTCCTATTGCCCGGGGGCCCCCATGTTCTCCTATTGCCCGGGGGCCCCCATGTTCTCCTATTGCCCGGGGTCCCCATGTTCTCCTATTGCCCGGGGTCCCCATGTTCTCCTATTGCCCGGGGTCCCCATGTTCTCCTATTGCCCGGGGGCCCCATGTTCTCCTATTGCCCGGGGGCCCCATGTTCTCCTATTGCCCGGGGGCCCCATGTTCTCCTATTGCCCGGGGGCCCCATGTTCTCCTATTGCCCGGGGGGCCCCATAATCTCCTATTGCCCGGGGGGCCCCATAATCTCCTATTGCCCGGGGGCCCCATGAGTTGTACGTCACTGCATTCTTGACATATGGAATTTCCAACAACATTTGTGTGACCGTGTGTATGCAAGACAAGTTTGTAGGCCAAAATTTAATAGTTCAAATCTGGCCCTTGTCTCGCAAAACACTCTCAGACCAAGTTACTCTCAATCCAAGGTTTTACTGTATATATTTGAAATCAAATCTTTATTATTTTGTGGAATTAACACGGTGTGGGTAGATTTCTCCCAGTCAGTGGCTGTGTCACTCCTCTCCAGCCTGTGTCTTAGAATAACAGGGAGGTAAAGCCACCATTAATTTACATTTGTAATATCCCACCCCCATTGTGTTTAACTGGTTAGTGGACATGGAGGGCGAGGGAGTGGGCTGTCATTTACCATGGTGTATACGCCCACACCAGGGTTGCCAACTTTCAGTAAATTTGCTAACAGTTTGTAAAATCCATAATTGTTGCATTTGTCCATGAATGTCAGTTACAGACATGCAGCCTACCTTACTGCAATGGACATTCAAGGACACATGCAATTGCCACCACTGCTCTGCAAAATGCCTAGCTGAATTGGGGACATGAACAGAAGGTAGAGATGGAGAACAGCAGAATCAGCCAGTTTTTTTTTTTCAGAATGCAGAAAAGTAATCTCATAGTGACCGAGTACGTATGAACAGCTTGTAATACATCATTTGTTTGATATTTTTTCATTATGTTGATTTGATGTAGACATGTGCAGTTCATTTCGTTCAGAATTAAAATTTGGACAAATTTTTGTTTTTTGGAAATTCAGATGTATTTGAACTTCCAAATTACAATAGTACCAAATTTAAACAAATCCAAAATAATGAAAAAGAAAATGAGGATGAAATTCAATTAGAATCAATACGAATACGTATCGGCCTAAACTGAGATAATTTTTTTTTTTTTTTTAAATGGGATATTTATTATAGCAAAAACCAAAAAATATTGTGTTTTTTTTCCAAATTTACGCTATTTTTAGCCCAAAAAATAAAAACCGCAGAGGCAATCAAAAACCACCAAAAGAAAGCTCTATTTGTGGGGGGAAAAAAACGTAAATTTTGTTTGGGAGCCGCGTCGCACGGCCGCACTTATTGTCAGTTAAATCGACGCAGTATCGGAAGCTAAAATTTCGTCTGGGCAAGTGGTTAAAGTAGTTAAATGGGCAAGTGGTTAAATTTCAGAAAATGGTTATATTCTTTCCATTTTAGTCTATTCTTTTTTTATTCTATTTGTTTCTATCCAATTCCATTCTATTCTTATTTTTTAAGCATATGGATCCACTGTGTAGAGACCAAACTGGTATTAGTATCCACAAAGCAAGCCTCCAAGACCCCCCATAGTACAGGATATATTAGATGGGGCATGAAGTGTAAACAGTACCTTTCCACTAGTTGTCCCGACTTTTTAGTACTTTTCTTGATTGAGTTGTTACCGTTAAAAGCCCAACCCTGGGGGATTTTCTCTTTTTAAAAAAAATAAAAAAATAAGAAAAACAGACCGCTGCACACCCTAAAGAGTTGACTACTAAGTTTATTAAAGCTATAAGGTATATCAAAAACATATATAGGACATAAAAACTGCCCCCCCCCCCCCCTTGTGCTATAGAGTGAATCTATCCATGTATCTAAAGCTATGGCTTCTAAAGTGGCCATAAAATAATTTGACCTTACAGTGTGTAGTAATCACATAATATTTTGGATGTGTATGAGGGCAACCTAGAGAATGTACCCACTTGTATGTCGCTTCTATATAGCTGTATGGTCTGGTTCACGTAGGCACGGTTTGGCTGCCCTGGCTATGCCCTGTCCAGTGTTGCCAACCGTCTGTATATTAACGGACAGTCCATAAATTTAACCCCATTTCGGGCTGTCCGTTAACTTCTTGAGGCCCGCGCTATAGCCGAATGACGGCTACAGCGCGGACCTGAATTTCCAACAGGATGTCTTTTGACAGCGGGGAAATTCGAAGCTGGCCGTGTCCCTCGGACACAGCCAATCACAGATCGCGGCAAACGGCCAATCAGAGTGGCCGTTTGCTATGTGATCTGTGCGGCCAATGAGAGATGATCTCAAATGTAAACATATGAGATCATCTGTCATTGTCGGCTCACACAGAGGCAGCTCCTGTGATGGAGAGAGGAGACCGATCTGTGTCCCTTGTACATAGGGACACAGATCGGTCACCTCCCCAGTCACCCCCCCCTCCCCCCACAGTTAGAACACAATTCAGGGTACACATTTAACCCCTTCCTCACCCCCTAGTGTTAACCCCTTCAATGCCAGTCACATTTATACAGTAATTAGTGCATATTTATAGCGCTGATCGCAGTATAAATGTGAATGGTGCCAAAAATGTGTCAGATGTGTCCGTCATAATGTCGCAGTCCCAATAAAAATCGCAGATCGCCGCCATTACTGGTAAAAAAAAAATAATAATAAAAAAAAAAATTCTGTCCCCTATTTTGTAGGCGCTATAACTTTTGCGCAAACCAGTCGCTTATTGCGATTTTTTTTTATTTTTTTACCAAACATATGTAGAATACGTATCGGCCTAGACTGAAAGAAAAAAACGTTTTTTTTTTTTGTTTTTTTTTTAATTGGGCTATTTTATTATAGCAAGTAAAAAATATTGTATTTTTTTCAAAATTGTCGCACTTTTTTGTTTATAGCTCAAAAAATAAAATCCGCAAAGGTGATCAAATACCACCAAAAAAAAGCTTTACTTGTGGGGAAAAAAGGACGTCAATTTTGTTTGAGAGCCACGTCGTACGACCGCGCAGTTGTCAGTTAAAGCGACGCAGTGCTGGAAGCTGAAATTTCACCTGGGCAGGAGGGGGGTATATGTGCCCAGTAAGCAAGTAGTTAAAATCCGTTATGGGCATCGGGTGCCCGTAAAAAAAAAATGGGTGCGAGTCGACCATGCAACTGCGCATGCGCCGTTCCGAAGCCGGCCAAGCTCGGGAAAGCTTGTATGCATTCGGCCGGGCAGCGCATGCGCGGTAACGTAGTGGCGCCACTCGGTGACATTTTTTAATAGTTCAAATAGAGGGTGCAATCAGCGCAAAAATATACGATCAACAAAATGAATATATCGTGAAGACTACAAAATTAATAAACCATGTAGACTATAAAGTGAAAAATAAACACGGATAATTATGTATCACTACAAATTAACCTATACTAGAGATGCAGTAACTAAATAGTTAATGTATCTTAGGGATGCTAGCTAAGCACAAAAGGACCTTCACAGAAATCCCAAAAGCATAAAAAATATATATAAAGTGCAGCGCAAACCATGTGAACAATATAATAAATGTGGTAAAAAACAAAGTCCAAACAATTCGTGTCACAAGGAAGTAAATGTCCGTGGACCATTCGATGAGACAAAAAGATGAAAATCTTCACCACGTGAAAGACAACAATGGTAACAAGTGTAGAAGCTTATCCCTCCACCAGTGCAGATGGCTACTCTCACCTTAAGAAATGACCCCTGGGTTAGCAGAAGGTCATTAGGGCATATAAAACCGGGAATGAAGTAGATCTCCTAATTGGTGGTCTCAGCATGGATGCCGGAACGGAGGGACATGGAAGAAAAAACAACCATCTAAGAGCTTCCGCTTGATCACTACTTTAATCAAATAGGCAGTGTACAGGCTACTCACATTTGATCAAAGATTAACAGGCATGTACATAATATAAAACAGCTCACAGAGTTCCCCAGGAAGGACACCGAGCGACGTGTAAGGCATCAGGGTTTTTGGAGCCTAAGGGCCCTTTCTCACGTCCGCTCCGCCTGTCCGTTCATTACAAGTATGTTTACGGACTTGTAATGAACCCCTATGGGAGCGGATCCGTTAGCGGATGATGCATCCGCTAACGTCCGCTAGATCCGCATCCGTTTTTGCGGACGGAAGAATGCCCTATTTTTCTTCCATCCGGCCAAACGGATCGGATGCAAACGGACAGACGGTCCGTTTCCATCCGACTCCCCATAGGGGAGAGCGGAGGAGAGACAGGGCGGTTCCCTGCACAGTGTGCGGGGACCGCCCCGTCCGCTGACAGCTGAGCGGAGACCCCCCCGCTGAGCTGACGGACACACGGAGCGGACCGAAAAACGGTCCGCTCCGTGTGAAAGGACCCGTACACGTCGCTCGGTGTCCTTCCTGGGGAACTCTGTGAGCTGTTTTATATTATGTACATGCCTGTTAATCTT
Organism: Rana kukunoris; assembly: GCA_029574335.1. Classification (NCBI taxonomy): domain Eukaryota; kingdom Metazoa; phylum Chordata; class Amphibia; order Anura; family Ranidae; genus Rana; species Rana kukunoris. The sequence continues at coordinate 37,423 of JAJQKJ010002410.1, forward strand.
TGATCAAATGTGAGTAGCCTGTACACTGCCTATTTGATTAACCACTTCCCGCCCGGCCAATAGCCGATTTACGGCCGGGAAGTGGTTATGAAATCGTGACAGGCCGTTCTCAAACGGCCTGCACGATTTCATGCCGCACGCGCCCGTGCGGGCGCGCAGCGCGGCGATCGGTGATGCGGGGTGTCAGTCTGACACCCTGCACCTCCGATCTCGGTAACGAGTCTCCGGCGGAGCCTCGTTACCACGTGATCAGCCGTGTCCAATCACGGCTGATCACGATGTAAACAGGAAGAGCCGCCGACGGCTCTTCCTCACTCGCGTCTGACAGACGCATGTAGAGGAGAGCCGATCAGCGGCTCTCCTGACAGGGGGGGTTCGCGCTGATTGTTTATCAGCGCAGCCCCCCCTCGGATCGCCACACTAGACCACCAGGGAAATAAAAAAAATACAAAAAAAAATTACCCAAAAAAATGACAAAAAAAAAAAAAAAAATGACAAAAAAAAAAAAGGGGGGCAGTAAAAAAAAATGATGCCAATCAGTGCCCACACATGGGCACTGATTGGCAACATTGATCCATCAGTGCCACCCCTCAGTGATCATCAGTGCCACCCCAGTGTCTGTCAGTGCCACCCCACAGTGCCAATCCATGCCCAGTGCCCACCTACCAGTGCCCACCTGTGCCACCTATGAGTGCCCACCTGTGCCGCCTATGAGTGCCCACCTGTGCCGCCTATGAGTGCCCACCTGTGCCGCCTATGAGTGCCCACCTGTGCCGCCTATGAGTGCCCAGTGCTGCCTATGAGTGCCCATCAGTGCCGCCCATGAGTGCCCATCAGTGCCGCCCATGAGTGCCCATCAGTGCCCAATACCAGCGCCGCCTATTCAGTGCCCATCAGTGCTACCTAATCGGTGCCCATCAGAACTACCTCATCGGTGCCCATCAGTGCCACCTCATCGGTGCCCATCAGTGCCACCATATCAGTGCCCATAATTGAAAGAGAAAACATACTCATTTACAAAAAAATTAACAGAAAAAAATAAAAACTTTATTTTTTTTTCAAAATCTTCGCTCTATTTTTAGTTGTTGCACAAAAAAAAAAAAACCGCAGAGGTGATCAAATACCACCAAAAGAAAGCTCTATTTGTGGGGAAAAAAGGACGCCAATTTTGTTTGGGTGCAGTGTAGCATGACCGCGCAATTGTCATTCAAATTGCGACAGTGCTGAAAGCTGAAAATTGGCTTGGGCGGGAAGGTGCGTAAGTGCCTGGTATGGAAGTGGTTAAAGTAGTTAAAGCGGTAGCTCTTAGATGGTTGTTTTTTCTTCCATGTCCCTCCGTTCCGGCATCCATGCTGAGACCACCAATTAGGAGATCTACTTCATTCCCGGTTTTATATGCCCTAATGACCTTCTGCTAACCCAGGGGTCTTTTTTATTAAGGTGAGAGTAGCCATCTGCACTGGTGGAGGGATAAGCTTCTACACTTGTTACCATTGTTGTCTTTCACGTGGTGAAGATTTTCATCTTTTTGTCTCATCGAATGGTCCACGTACATTTACTTCCTTGTGACACGAATTGTTTGGACTTTGTTTTTTACCACATTTATTATATTGTTCACATGGTTTGCGCTGCACTTTATATATATTTTTTACATTTTTTAATAGATTGCCACTAGTCGGGACACTATGGCAGTCACCGCTATTCAGTGGCTCATGCAGTACACTCGCCACCCGACACAACGACTCGGCCGAACATGTGTGAGGAGGTCAGGAGGAGGAGCAGAATACAACTGGGGGGGACATCACTGGGAGCCCGGAGCAAGAAGCTGTGGCACTGGCATGCAGGGGAGGGACAGAGACTGATGTGCTCTGTCCACCATCATATCTCCACAAGTCTCTTAGAATTCCCCATCAAGCTCTATCCATCCCACAGCAAAACCCTTCGACTGACATGACTGTTGATGTGACTGGTGTACTGGCTGAGCTGACAGTTCAGTAATGCTGAGACTCGGTGATGGTCACATGCTTTGACAAATTCAGGTACCTGTTCACAACAAGTACATGACTCTCATTCTCATAAGCACTGCACTATTGAACTAAATATAACTATAAATATACGTGCTGCTACTTAAAATGCAAATAATAAAATACAGATTGAAAAACAATGTAGTGTCAATCTACACAATCACAGTAGCGCAAAACAACAATAAAAATGATTCAAAAGTGGCCATAATAAAAATCAAAAATAATGTTCAGCTCACAATTGATTATTTTTTGGATATTTGAATTTGTTTATGATGGACATTATTTTTGATTTTATTAACCAGATGCCGACCGCCCGCCGTCATATTACTGCGGGACGGTGGCTCTGCTGGGCGAGAGCCCGTAGCTATACATCCGCTACTTTGCGGCCACTAGGTGTAGGTGAGGTAGGTGACAGGCGAGGGGGGGGGGGGTCAGTAGTTAATTGTAGGGGAGGACGGTCTGGCTCTGCACTGTAGGGGGGACTGACTACACTGTGGGGGGTTTCTGCATTGTAGGGGGACTGACTACACTGTGGGGGGGGGGGTCTGCCCTGTGGGGGGGGGGGGTGTCTGCCCTCTGGGGGGACTGCACTGTAGGGGGGACTGACTACACTGTAGAGGGACTGACTACACTGTAGTGAGGTGTCTGCACTGTGTGGGGGTGTCTGCACTGTAGTAGGGGGGGGGACTGCACTATAGTAGGGGGGTGTCTGCATTGTAGGGTGTCTGCACTGTAGGGGGTGTCTGCACTTAATGGGGGCTGTCTGTACTGTACGAGGGTCTGTTTAACATGCTGTGTAATGTAAAGGGGTCTAGAGGTGCAGGGTGCTGTATAATGTTAAGGGGTCCAGGGGTGCAAGCTGGTGCTGTGTAATGTAAAGGGGCCCAGAGGTGCAGGGTGCTGTGTAATGTAAATGGGTCTAGAGGTGCAGGGTGCTGTGTAATGTAAAGGGGTCCAGAGGTGAAGGGTGCTGTGTAATGTAAAGGGGTCCATGGTGATGTGTAATGTAAAGGGGTCTAGAGGTGCAGGGTGCTGTGTAATGTAAAGGGGTCCATGGTGCTGTGTAATGTAAAGGGGTCCAGAGGTGCAGGGTGCTGTGTAATGTAAATGGGTCCATGGTGCGGTTTAATGTAAAGGGGTCCAGAGGTGCAGGATGCTATGTAATGTAAAGGGGTCCAGAGGTGCAGGGTGCTGTGTAATGTAAAGGGGTCCAGAAGTGCAGGGTGCTGTGTAATGTAAAGGGATCCATGGTGCTGTGTAATGTAAAGGGGTCCAGAGGTGCAGGGTGCTGTGTAATGTAAGGGGATCCATGGTGCTGTGTAATGTAAAGGGATCTAGAGGTGCTGTGTAATGTAAAGGGTTCCAGGGTGCTGTGTAATGTAAAGGGATCTAGAGGTGCTGTGTAATGTAAAGGGTTCCAGGGTGCTGTGTAATGTAAAGGGATCTAGAGGTGCTGTGTAATGTAAAGGGATCTAGAGGTGCTGTGTAATGTAAAGGGTTCCAGGGTGCTGTGTAATGTAAAGGGATCTAGAGGTGCTGTGTAATGTAAAGGGTTCCAGGGTGCTGTGTAATGTAAAGGGTTCCAGGGTGCTGTGTAATGTAAAGGGGTCTAGAGGTGCAGGGTGCTGTGTAATGTAAAGGGGTCTAGAGGTGCTGTATAATGCCATTATAGAAATTCTATAATGGCATTATATTAAATGTGAACTACAAGCGGCCAGTCCAACTGGGACTTGTAGTTCCCTGTAACTGATATGAGGCTGTATTAAAGTACTAGAAATACAATGCCTTTTATAATATATAAAAAATGTTAAAAAAAAATATAAAAAATGTTTAATTATCCTTATAACCAAAGTGGATGTTTATATAGGGGGGGGGGGGGGAATTCTGCCCCGTGCGCCTATAACTCTGGTTACGCCACTGACAGTGTGCGACATGCATCTGTGTTTTTAGTGAAATATCGCATGCCATCACATTAAGGCTAATTTAATTATTTGCATACTGTGTTGTGTGTCGCATATACTGTCCAGTAAGCTACATATTACACAGTCTGCCCATTTCTTTTCTCCCTTCCTGTCTCTTTTAAAAAAAAAAAAATATATTTTTCCCCCTATCATAAGTATACGATAATTGTGTGTTGTCTATGGGATAATAACTATATATAGAACCATATCCAATATTTACCAATGTTTGGTTTCCTACATCGGGTCCATTGTATTGAGATTGGATGGTGTATGGACCAACTATATTGTAGATCTTATATGGGGAATTATCTGACCACCAATGGATCCTAGCTTGGATATTTGATCTAATGACATGCCAATGATGGAAAGGTATGCATGATATGGGTGTCTGAATGCATAACTTTTTTGTACTCCTTTAGGGAGATGTTTTATGTTTGTGCAGGGCAGCACATGACAACACTGTTTTTTTTAAATGGTTTGAGCACTAGGTGATCCACATGAAATGGTTAATAAGCAAATAGGTCAGTAGCACCTGAGTTTTATTAGAGTAATTAAGGGAAGGTTGCAGCCCCATTTTTAAAGGAGTGTTGGTTCTCCAGTTCTGACAAGTTCTGAGATACATGGATTGAAACTTGTAAACTCTTTGGGATTGGCACCCCTCGTACATGTTAAGCTTTGCTACCCCCTTTTAGCTCAGTGATATCTACACTTTTGAGCCATTATGCATTACTGGAGGACATCATAGGGAGACATGAATTGTCTACATTGAAGACAATCACAACCCTTTGCATGGAGCTGCTTTAACTGTTTGTTTGGATTGGAGACTGGAGATTATATATCCTGTTTGGACATTGGCATCGGCCATTGTTACACCAGGCATTGGCATCGGCCATTGTTACACCAGGCATTGGCATCGGCCATTGTAACACCAGGCATTGGCATCGGCCATTGTTACACCAGTCATTGGCATCGGCCATTGTTACACCAGGCATTGGCATCGGCCATTGTTACACCAGACATTGGCATCGGCCATTGTTACACCAGGCATTGGCATCGGCCATTGTTACACCAGGCATTGGCATCGGCCATTGTAACACCAGGCATTGGCATCGGCCATTGTAACACCAGGCATTGGCATCGGCCATTGTAACACCAGGCATTGGCATCGGCCATTGTTACACCAGGCATTGGCATCGGCCATTGTTACACCAGGCATTGGCATCGGCCATTGTAACACCAGGCATTGGCATCGGCCATTGTAACACCAGGCATTGGCATCGGCCATTGTTACACCAGGCATTGGCATCGGCCATTGTTACACCAGGCATTGGCATCGGCCATTGTTACACCAGGCATTGGCATCGGCCATTGTTACACCAGGCATTGGCATCGGCCATTGTTACACCAGGCATTGGCATCGGCCATTGTTACACCAGGCATTGGCATCGGCCATTGTTACACCGGATATCAACACTAATTATTATTTCACCGGACATTTACTACATCTACTCTAGCAATGAGCAGTGCACTCAGTGTGGATCTACACAGATGGATGGATTGGCTGCAATCCCTTTGAGCAACTTGTGACAACATATTGGATGGACTAGCTGCGATTCTGAGCTATTTGTGACAGCTAACCGTGAGTAAACCTGTGTGTTACGTTGCTTTGGAATATTCCTGCCTTCACTGTTCCCTATAACCATCACGCTACTTGTCTGTTTACAAGCTGCCTACCCAACACTGTGGATATATATATATATATATTATGTTATATTATATTATGGATTGATTCAGATCTTCTAGGAGTAACAGCTGCTAGTAATATAGTGAACAGCTTTATGGACACAGTTTTCTACGTCACAATTACTTTGATTGAATGGACTATACCCGTATGATATGGGAATCCGTTTAACTGTGGCCACATCATTGCGACTTTACTAATCGCATTTCTGGTGAATAATATTGTGAACATCTACAGCGCTTTGCCATCTCCTCTGTCTCCCAAATAATTCTAAGAATCAATGAGATCACACCCATATGGAGGTTACACCTGTTTGACATGGTGATTTCTATGGAAGTACTTTTTATCTACCCAACATTGATAATCTTGCTTGTTATAAGTGTACCATATGATTTTACCACATTCACATGGTTTGTATATTTATTTTTATATCCAGTTTTTATGTACTTGATATAGATTATAGCTTTAATAAAATTAGTAGTTAACTCTTTAGGGTGTGCGTTTTTTTTTTTCTCTTGTTTTTTATTTTTGGTCATACTGCTTAAAGTGGTTGTAAACCAACTTTTTTGACTTTTACCTACAGGTAAGCCTATAATAAGGCTTACCTGTAGGTAAGGAGAATATCTCCTAAACCTGCACGGTTTAGGAGATATTCCCCTTGCAATGCACCGCTGATTGCATCGGCGCGTGCGCAGGGGGGGGGGGGGATCTACGGCGAAAGGACCGGCCGCCGCGGGAGTGATGTCATCGCTGCTTCAGCCAATCACAGCGCTGGAGCGGCGATACCCGGAAGACACGCCGAGATAAGATGATATCTCGCTCGGCGTGGACCAGGTAAGTTCTACACACCTCGTTCCGAGGTAAGTATTTCATAATGAGCTAATATGCGGCGCATATTGACTTTTTTGCCTTGCAGGAGAAAAAAATAAAACATTTTGATGCAGGTTTACAACCGCTTTAATAAACCAGATGTTGAGACAGTATCACACTATGTGGAGTCCTTTTTGTTTCTTAAACATTCTGATATCAAGGTTTCCTACACTGCATCTTGCATCCTGAGTTGCTGTGAACCTCCCGGTGTGTACCATGCACGGCCATAGGAGAGGAACGTGCAGACTTCTTTCTCAGTGGATCAGAGATCCAACCAAGCGCTGTGCGACCTCTCTGAGTAAGAGGGGCCGCTGGCTTTCCCGTACGCCTCCATTTTTGTAATGATAACGCCTTCAGGTGTAATATATTGCGGTTTTGGATATAGGTTTAATACCGCTTGAACTTTTAGGTAGTAATCCATTAAAGTGATACTAAACGATACCCTTATTCTCTAAAATTAATCCAATACTTAACTACTTCAGCCCCAGAAGGATTTACCCCCTTAATGACCAGGCAATTTTTTTGTGATAGGGCACTGTGTTACTTTAATAGACAATTGCGCGGTCATGCGACGTTGTACATAAATTAAATTGATGTCTTTTTTTTTTTCCACAAATAGAACTTTATTTTGGTGGTAATTGATCACCTCTGCCTTTTTTTTTCGCTATAAACTATATACCTTTCTGTTATAATACATATCCATAATTTTTTTATTTTTAAATCTAATTTCATTATCAATTTAGGCCAATATGTATTCAGCTACATATTTTTTTTTCCAATAAACGTATATAGATTGGTTTGCGCAAAAGTTTTAGTGTCTACAAACTATGGGATATTTTTATGGAGACTTTATTTTTAATACTCTAGTAATGGTGGCGGTCAGTGATTTTTTTTGTTTTTTTTTTAAATGGGACACCTAACTGACACTTTTGATACCTTTTGGGACCAGTGACCAGTTTTTAGTTGGACTGCGACATTGCGGTGGACAAATCGAACACCCAACTGACGCTTTTTGGGGACTAGTGATGCTAATCCAGTGATCAGTGCTAAAAAAATTTCACTGTACTAATGACACTGGCAGGGAAGGGAGTTACCATCGGGCCGATCAAAGGGTTAAATGTGTTCCCTGGGAGTGCTTGCTAACTGTGGGGGGATGTTCTGACAGGGTGAAGACTAGGGGTGCAACGGACAGTGACCCCCCTGTAGTACAGGCAGACAGTGACCCCCCCCCGTAGTACAGGCAGACAGTGACCCCCCCCCCGTAGTACAGGCAGACAGTGACCCCCCCCCGTAGTACAGGCAGACAGTGACCCCCCCCCCGTAGTACAGGCAGACAGTGACCCCCCCCCGTAGTACAGGCAGACAGTGACCCCCCCCCCGTAGTACAGGCAGACGGTGACGCGCCCCCCCTCCATTTCCAAGCAGGGAATTCAACTAAACGACCTGAGTGATACACTTCTGAATACACCGCAGCCTTCTACTATTGTTGGTCTACCTACCAATTGGAATTCAGGCTTCAACACTAGGGGTTCACCCCCTCTTTGTTATTGATTTAGCTGTTCAAGCATAATAACCAAAGCAGTTGTTCAGCCCTCTCCACCAACATTCTGCGGTATACATATTTGGAATAAGCCACACCGCTTTAGTTCTATTCGGATCATTTTTCAATCATCTGGAATCTCCCAAGTTCCAGACAATACTCATCTACACTGTCAAAAATCCTCTCTATGATACCCAACAGTGGGAACGAAAAATCATAACTCCTGACGAAGCAACAAATGCGAAACATGTAGAGTTTATGTTTATGTATATCTATATCTACAGTAGCTATCAATCTATATTGATTTCTACACCGGATCATTCCTTTACAACGACCATTTATTTTCTTTGTTCACTATTTTTACTGTGTGATCAATCATATGTGTCTTTTTAAATGTATTTTTATAACTTTATATTGTAATTTTGAATGCAATGCCAGAATTCTTTTGGTATTGTATCAATAAAACATTTATTAACGTTATGATTAGTGCCTATAAAGTCCACTTTCTTTCTAAACCATAATTTCTCTAGCTACTCTAGGACGCGGCACTGTAATACTCTAGGTCACCCATAGTCCATCCTATGGTTTGTGTACCTTGAACCTCGTTTTCAATTCCCCCCCTCAGTAGTAACACAGACGGACGGCGCGCCCCCTTCCAGTAGTACAGGGCAGACGGTGACGCGCCCCCCCCCATCCCACAGTAGTACAGGCAGACGGTGACGCGCCCCCCCCCAGTAGTACAGGCAGACGGGTGACGCGCCCTCCCCTCCAGTAGTACAGCAGACGGTGACGCGCCCCCCCTCCAGTAGTACAGGCAGACGGTGACGCGCCCCCCCCTCCAGTAGTACAGGCAGACGGTGACGCGCCCCCCCTCCAGTAGTACAGCAAACGGTGACGCGCCCCCCCTCCAGTAGTACAGGCAGACGGTGACGCGCCCCCCTCCAGTAGTACAGGCAGACGGTGACGCGCCCCCCCTCCCAGTAGTACAGGCAGACGGTGACGCGCCCCCCCCTCCAGTAGTACAGCAGACGGTGACGCGCCCCCCTCCAGTAGTACAGGCAGACGGTGACGCGCCCCCCCCTCCATAGTACAGGCAGACGGTGACGCGCCCCCCCCTCCAGTAGTACAGGCAGACGGTGGACCGCGCCCCCCTCCATAGTACAAGCAGACGTGACGCGCCCCCCCCTCCAGTAGTACACAGCAACGTGACAGCGCCCCCCCTCCAGTAGTACAGGCAGACGGTGACGCGCCCCCCCTCCAGTAGTACAGGCAGACGTGACGCGCCCCCCCCTCCAGTAGTACAGGCAGACGGTGACGCGCCCCCCCCCTCCAGTAGTACAGGCAGACGGTGACGCGCCCCCCCTCCATAGTACAGGCAGACGGTGACGCGCCCCCCCTCCAGTAGTACAGGCAGACGGTGACGCCCCCCCCCTCCAGTAGTACAGGCAGACGGTGACGCGCCCCCCCCTCCAGTAGTACAGGCAGACGGTGACGCGCCCCCCCCTCCAGTAGTACAGGCAGACGGTGACGCCCCCCCCCCTCCAGTAGTACAGGCAGACGGTGACGCCCCCCCCTCCAGAGTACAGGCAGACGTGACGCCCCCCCCTCCATAGTACAGGCAGACGGTGACCGCGCCCCCCCTCCAGTAGTACAGGCAGACGGTGACGCGCCCCCCCCCCCAGTAGTACAGGCAGACGGTGACGCGCCCCCCCTCCAGTAGTACAGGCAGACGGTGACGCGCCCCCCCTCCAGTAGTACAGCAGACGGTGACCCGCCCCCCCCACTAGTACAGGCAGAAAGACGTGACGCGCCCCCCCTCCAGTAGTACAGGCAGACGGTGACGCCCCCCACCCTCCAGTAGTACAGGCAGACGGTGACGCGCCCCCCCTCCAGTAGTACAGGCAGACGGTGACGCGCCCCCCCTCCAGTAGTACAGGCAGACGGTGACGCGCCCCCCCTCCAGTAGTACAGGCAGACGGTGACGCGCCCCCCCTCCAGTAGTACAGGCAGACGTGAACGCGCCCCCCCTCCATAAGTACAGGCAGACGGTGACGCACTCGCCCCCCCCTCCAGTAGTACAGGCAGAACGGTGACGCGCCCCCCCTCCAGTAGTACAGGCAGACGGTGACCGCGCCCCCCCCTCCAGTAGTACAGGCAGACGGTGACCGCCCCCCCCTCCAGTAAACAGGCAGACGGTGACGCGCCCCCCCTCCAGTATACAGCAGACGGTGACGCGCCCCCCCTCCAGTAGTACAGGCAGACGGACGCCCCCCCCTCCAGTAGTACAGGCAGACGTGACGCGCCCCCCCTCCAGTAGTACAGGCAGACGGTGACGCGCCCCCCCTCCCAAAGTACAGGCAGACGGTGACGCGCCCCCCCTCCAGTAGTACAGGCAGACGGTGACCCGCCCCCCCTCCACTAGTACAGGCAGACGGTGACCCCCTCCACTAGTACAGGCAGACGGTAACAGAGAGGAGGGCCACCGCCTGTTAGGATCATTGCATCAGGGACGTTAACATGGTAACCAGCAGAGCCCTATGCTTCTATCATCCCCATGCGATTGGACAATCAATCCATCATTCACTGTTGTAGTGGGCGGCACTAGCCCCTTAAGCCGCCCCTATAGGGTGACAAGTCCCATCATCTAATTGGACGTCTCTCCCGCTACTCCCTACCTGATAGGTTCACGCCATTAAGCGTTCGAATGTTACCATGGTGACGTCCTCTACATATGGTGCCAGCTACGGTATGCGTGTACCCGCTTCAGAAGACGTAAACAATACGAAACATGCGTAAAACAGATACAACGCACACCTACACGCACTTCCGTTAACGAGCTGACTGTGTGTGGAACGCACCACCGTCCCCACGCTGCTGCAACAAGCAATCGACAACCCCAGTGTAGTGATCTACAGCGCCTATACCTCTGAGGTTTAGGCTGTTCCCTTTTCATTTTTATTTTTATTTTTACCACACTCATCCTGTTTCTGATTGGCAGCTGTGCTGAATTATTACCTGTCCCCCACAGCCTGCTGTCACATCTTTGCATATGTGCTTTTAGTTTTGTTTTTATGCACGCCTCTATGGGCAGTGCCAATAAAACTTTTATATTTTTAAACGTACCACGCTATGGTAGTTTGTTTCTCTTTGCCTTGGAGGAACCTTGAGAACCTATGGAATCCTATAACCCACACCAAGGATATACTTGAGGAATTCAGGACAAGGAGCACCGGCACGCAGGAGCAGCGGTTCATCTGATACGCACTCTACCCCAGCAGGGGTGATTGCCTCTGGTGAGTGGGGAACTATAAGGGGGAGCACTGGACCCACTGCGAGAAACACTTGATGTACCTGTATGACCACCTATACATATAGGTGCACCCTGAATTCTCCACCCTGAATTCTCCATCAATTTTATCTACCTGCTTGCATCTATACTACATAGACTTTTGCACTTATGTTTCACTTACTATCACGATGCCTGTTTTATATATAAATGCTTGTTTATTGCCTATAGTGTATGACAATTGCATATTATACTTGTATGGTACCTATAGTTCATATTGTACTACTGTATAGGTTACCTCATTTCATGCTAGATAGCATTACTGTTATCACAATTGTGGTGTTTCACAGTGGTTTATTATCACTTACATATACACTCACATATTTATTTTTCACATATCAGGCAGGTACTGCCATTTATATTGTGTTATAGAGGGGATGTTGCCCTTATAGAGCTCATTTGTACACCGTATAGGGGTTTTTGGCTCAACAGTACAACATATTAGCGACAGCGCCACTAGCCCCACCATCTTTCTTCTCTTAGATTGCTGTTCCTGCTTAGCAGAAACAAAAGCTCTCCATTTTCTTCCCTGTCAGAACGCCAATCAGCCTTGTTTGCATAGGCTGATCGCCGTTCTGACTCTCCCGGGAATGATTGTAAGGTTCAAAATGGTCTTTTATTCCCTGAGGTAGCTTTAAAATGGCCCAAATCTCTAAGCCGCGGGGCTTGCGTCAAAAAGGGTCCAAAAAGGGAGCCCCCAATCTTATTCCCCAGGTAGCTTCTAAATGGCCCAAATCTATAAGCCGCGGGGCTTGCGTCAAGAAGGGTCCAAAATGGGAGCCCAAATCTCTAAGCCGCAGGGCTTGCGTCAAAAAGGGTCCAAAATCGGAGCCCCAAATTTTATTCCCCAGATAGCTTCAAAACGGCCCAAATCTCTAAGCCGCGGGGCTTGCGTCAAAAAGGGTCCAAAATGGGAGCCCCCGATTTTATTCCCCAGGTAGCTTCAAAATGGCTCAAATCTCTAAGCCGCGGGGCTTGCGTCAAAAAGGGTCCAAAAAGGGAGCCCCCAATTTTATTCCCCACGTAGCTTCAAAACGGCCCAAATCTCTAAGCCGCGGGGCTTGCGTCAAAAAGGGTCCAAAATGGGAGCCCCCAATTTTATTCCCCAGATAGCTGAAAAATGGCCCAAATCTATAAGCCGCGGGGCTTGCGTCAAAAAGGGAGCCCCCAATTTTATTCCCCACATAGCTTCAAAACGGCCCCAAATCTCTAAGAGCCCGGGCCTGAGCGTCAAAAAGGGTCCAAAATGGGAGCCCCCGATTTTATTTCCCCAGGTAGCTTCAAAATGGCTCAAATCTCTAAGCCGCGCTGCGTCAAAAAAAGGGTCCAAAAAGGAGCCCCCAATTTTATTCCCCACGTAGCTTCAAAATGGTCCAAATCTCTAAGCCGCGGGGCTTGCGTCAAAAAGGGTCCAAAATGGGAGCCCCCAATTTTATTCCCCAGATGGCTTCAAAACGGCCCAAATCTCTAAGCTGCGGGGCTTGCGTCAAAAAGGGTCCAAAATGGGAGCCCCCAATTTTATTCCCCAGTAGCTTCAAAATGGCCCAAATCTCTAAGCCGCGGGGCTTGTGTCAAAAAGGGTCCAAAAAGGGAGCCCCCAATTTTATTCCCCACATAGCTTCAAAATGGCCCAAATCTCTAAGCCGCGGGGCTTGCGTCAAAAAGGGTCCAAAATGGAAGCCCCCAATTTTATTCCCCAGATAGCTTCAAAATGGCCCAAATCTCTAAGCCGCGGGGCTTGCGTCAAAAAGGGTCCAAAATGGGAGCCCCCAATTTTATTCCCCAGGTAGCTTCAAAATGGCCCAAATCTCTAAGCCGCGGGGCTTGTGTCAAAAAAAGTCCAAAATCGGAGCCCCCAATTTTATTCCCCACATAGCTTCAAAATGGCCCAAATCTCTAAGCCGCGGGGCTTGCATCAAAAAGGGTCCAAAATGGGAGCTCTTATTTTATTCCCCAGGTAGCTTCAAAATGGCCCAAATCTCTAAGCCGCGGGGCTTGCGTCAAAAAGGGTCCAAAATGGGAGCCCCCAATTTTATTCCCCACATAGCTTCAAAATGGCCCAAATCTCTAAGCCGCGGGGCTTGCGTCAAAAAGGGTCCAAAATGGGAGCCCCCAATTTTATTCCCCACATAGCTTCAAAATGGCCCAAATCTCTAAGCCGCGGGGCTTGCGTCAAAAAGGGTCCAAAATGGGAGCCCCCAATTTTATTCCTCAGCTTCAAAATGGCCCAAATCTCTAAGCCGTGGGGCTTGCATCAAAAAGGGTCCAAAATGGGAGCTCTTATTTTATTCCCCAGGTAGCTTCAAAATGGCCCAAATCTCTAAGCCGCGGGGCTTGCGTCAAAAAGGGTCCAAAATGGGAGCCCCCAATTTTATTCCCCACATAGCTTCAAAATGGCCCAAATCTCTAAGCTTGCGTCAAAAAGGGTCCAAAATGGGAGCCCCCAATTTTATTCCCCACATAGCTTCAAAATGGCCCAAATCTCTAAGCCGCGGGGCTTGCGTCAAAAAGGGTCCAAAATGGGAGCCCCCAATTTTATTCCCCAGATAGCTTCAAAATGGCCCAAATCTCTAAGCCGCGGGGCTTGCGTCAAAAAGGGAGCCCCCAATTTTATTCCCCACATAGCTTCAAAATGGCCCAAATCTCTAAGCCGCAGGGCTTGCGTCAAAAAGGGTCCAAAATCGGAGCCCCAAATTTTATTCCCCAGATAGCTTCAAAATGGCCCAAATCTCTAAGCCGCGGGGCTTGCGTCAAAAAGGGTCCAAATGGGAGCCCCGATTTTATTCCCCATAGCTTCAAAATGGCCCAAATCTCTAAGCCACGCGGCTTGCGTCAAAAAGGGTCCAAAAAGGGAGCCCCAATTTTATTCCCCACATAGCTTCAAAATGGTCCAAATCTCTAACCGCGGGCTTGCGTCAAAAAGGGTCCAAAATGGGAGCCCCCAATTTTATTCCCCAGATAGCTTCAAAACGGCCCAAATCTCTAAGCTGCGGGGCTTGCGTCAAAAAGGGTCCAAAATGGGAGCCCCCAATTTTATTCCCCAGGTAGCTTCAAAATGGCCCAAATCTCTAAGCCGCGGGGCTTGCGTCAAAAAGGGTCCAAAAAGGAGCCCCCAATTTTATTCCCCACATAGCTTCAAAATGGTCCAAATCTCTAAGCCGCGGGGCTTGCGTCAAAAAGGGTCCAAAATGGGAGACCCCAATTTTATTCCCCAGGTAGCTTCAAAATGGCCCAAATCTCTAAGCCGCGGGGCTTGTGTCAAAAAGGGTCCAAAATCGGAGCCCCCAATTTTATTCCTCAGATAGCTTCAAAATGGCCCAAATCTATAAGCCCGGGGCTTTGCGTCAAAAAGGTCCAAAATGGGACCCCCAATTTTTATCCCCACATAGCTTCAAAATGGCCCAAATCTCTAAGCGCGCGCTTGCGTCAAAAAGGAGCCCCCAATTTTATTCCCCAGATAGCTTCAAAATGGCCCAAATCTCTAAGCCGCGGGGCTTGTGTCAAAAAGGGTCCAAAATGGGAGCCCCCAATTTTATTCCCCACATAGCTTCAAAATGGCCCAAATCTCTAAGCCGCGGGGCTTGCGTCAAAAAGGGTCCAAAATGGAAGCCCCCAATTTTATTCCCCAGATAGCTTCAAAATGGCCCAAATCTCTAAGCCGCGGGGCTTGTGTCAAAAAAAGGTCCAAAATCGGAGCCCCCAATTTTATTCCCCACATAGCTTCAAAATGGCCCAAATCTCTAAGCCGCGGGGCTTGCGTCAAAAAGGTCCAAAAATGGCTCTTATTTTATTCCCAGGTAGCTTCAAAATGGCCCAAATCTCTAAGCCGGGTCTTGCGTCAAAAAGGGTCCAAAATCGGAGCCCCCAATTTTATTCCCCACATAGCTTCAAAATGGCCCAAATCTCTAAGCCGCGGGGCTTGCGTCAAAAAGGGTCCAAAATGGGAGCCCC
Organism: Rana kukunoris; assembly: GCA_029574335.1. NCBI lineage: Eukaryota > Metazoa > Chordata > Amphibia > Anura > Ranidae > Rana > Rana kukunoris. Next base: position 52,856 of record JAJQKJ010002410.1, read on the forward strand.
CAATTTTATTCCCCACATAGCTTCAAAATGGCCCAAATCTCTAAGCCGCGGGGCTTGCGTCAAAAAGGGTCCAAAATCAGAGCCCCCAATTTTATTCCCACCATACTTCAAATGGCCCAAATCTCTAAGCCGCGGGGCTTGCGTCAAAAAGGGTCCAAAATGGGAGCCCCCAATTTTATTCCTCAGATAGCTTCAAAATGGCCCAAATCTCTAAGCCGCGGGGCTTGCATCAAAAAGGGTCCAAAATGGGAGCTCTTATTTTATTCCCCAGGTAGCTTCAAAATGGCCCAAATCTCTAAGCCGCGGGGCTTGCGTCAAAAAGGGTCCAAAATGGGAGCCCCCAATTTTATTCCCCACATAGCTTCAAAATGGCCCAAATCTCTAAGCCGCGGGGCTTGCGTCAAAAAGGGTCCAAAATGGAGCCCCAATTTTATTCCCCACATAGCTTCAAAATGGCCCAAATCTCTAAGCCGCGGGCTTGTGTCAAAAAGGTCCAAAAAGGAGCCCCCCAATTTTATTCCCACACACTTCAAAATGTCCAAATCTCTAAGCCGCGGCTTGCGTCAAAAAGGGTCCAAAATGGAAGCCCCCAATTTTATTCCCCAGATAGCTTCAAAATGGCCCAAATCTCTAAGCCGCGGGGCTTGCGTCAAAAAGGTCAAAATGGAGCCCCCAATTTTATTCCCCAGTAGCTTCAAAATGGCCCAAATCTCTAAGCCGCGGGGCTTGTGTCAAAAAGGGTCCAAAATCGGAGCCCCCAATTTTATTCCCCAGATAGCTTCAAAATGGCCCAAATCTATAAGCCGCGGGGCTTGCGTCAAAAAGGGTCCAAAATGGGAGCCCCCAATTTTATTCCCCACATAGCTTCAAAATGGCCCAAATCTCTAAGCCGCGGGGCTTGCGTCAAAAAGGGAGCCCCCAATTTTATTCCCCACATAGCTTCAAAATGGCCCAAATCTCTAAGCCGCGGGGCTTGTGTCAAAAAGGGTCCAAAATGGGAGCCCCCAATTTTATTCCCCACATAGCTTCAAAATGGCCCAAATCTCTAAGCCGCGGCACGTCAAAAAGGTCCCAAATGGAAGCCCCCAATTTATTCCCCTGTAGCTTCAAAATGGCCCACATCTCTAAGCCGCGGGGCTGCGTCAAAAATCCAAAAT
>JAJQKJ010001820.1:0-186895 GCA_029574335.1 Rana kukunoris
TATTTTCTATACTTGTGGGAAATATACTCACCTTAAAGTGGTACTTAAGTCTAACTATTTGACTTGTACCTACAAGTAAGTCTCTAATAATGCCTCGTACACACGATCGCGATTTCCGACAAGAAAAAATGCGGGGGGTTTTTCAGCAGGAAAACCGCTTAAAACTTGTCTTGCATACACACGGTCACACTAATCTTGGACGAAATTACGAACGCAAGAACGCAGTGATGTACAACACGTACGACGAGCCGAGATCAATGAAGTTCAATAGGCAGTTTGGCTCTTCTGCTTGATTCTGAGCAGGCGTGTTTTTTTCGCATATGGACGACCACGATTCCCGATAGGAATTTTTTCCTGTCATGAAAATTAAGATCCTGCTCTCAATCTTTTCTTGGCCAGAATTCTCACAGAAAATGTGCGATCAAGCATACACACTGTCAGAATTTGCGACAAAAAGCTTGCATCACACTTTTTTCGTCGGGAATTGCGATCGCGTGTACGAGGTATAAGGCTTACCTGTACGTACAGTGAATATCTCTTAAACTTGCACTGCGGAAGGAAGACAGGGTAAAAATAGAAGCCTTGTCAGCTGTCACAGCTCACCCTTTTTTTTTAAGGGCCAGTTCTCATCAGATGCAGTTCTGTACAGTTTTGTGTGCATTTTTTCTGCACTAAAAAATGCATGCACAGTGTTTTCCATGTATTTCAATGGCTCTTGTTGACTCTAGTTCACACCATGCAGTCAGTTTCTGGTCAAACTAGAGCCATTGGAATACATGGAAAACACTGTGCATGCATTTTGTGCAGAAAAAAAAGCACACGGAAAGTGCAGGTTACTACCGTTTAAAAAAAATTTATAAATAGTGCAGCCACAACATTTAATGACTGGTAAGCTGCAATATATTACATTTTTGTTTGTGGGTTTAGATAATCTTTATTTATGAACCTATATACAGGTCAAGGGACACCAGAACTGTCTTTGTGCATAAAGTATACTTACTGTTTTGTAAATGCTTTTGTATTGCTTTTTAATATTGATCGATTCTTCACTTTCAGTGTAGTTCTTAAAAAATACAGCAATCTGAGAGCAAAAGCCCACATCTTCATGTTCCGGTGGTGGTTTTCCAACCCCATTAAATTCTACTGTATAATTATAGTGTTTGACAACTTTGAGAGCCCTGGATATAAAATAAATAATGTTAGTGACTGATGACTATAGTTCACTAAAAAGGTCAATTGATTGATGCTAAAAAAAAAAAAAAAAAAACACAAACGGAGCGGGGAACTTCTGTACTGGCCGTGTCCCTTGGACACAGCCAATCACAGATCGCCGCGAACGGCCAATCAGAGTGGCCGTTTGCGATGCGATCTGTGCAGCGAATGAGAGATGATCTCATATGTAAACATATGAGATAATTTCTCATTGCCGGCTCTCACAATGACAGCGTCCTGTCATAGAGAGAGGAGACCGATCTGTGTCTCTTGTACATAGGGACACAGATCGGTCACCCCCCAGTCACCCCCCCCCTCCCCCACAGTTAGAACACAATGCAGGATACACACTTAACCCCTTCCTCACCCCCTAGTGTTAACCCCTTCCCTGCCAGTCACATTTATACAGTAATTAGTGCATATTTATAGCACTGATTGCAGTATAAATGTGAATGGTGCCAAAAATGTGTCAAAAGTGTCCGCCATGATGTCGCAGTCGCAAGAAAAAAAATCGCAGATCGCCGCCATTACTAGTAAAAAAAAAAAATAATAATAATAATTCTGTCCCTTATTTTGTAGGCGCTATAACTTTTGCGCAAACCAGTCGCTTATTGCGATTTTTTTTTTTTTACCAAAAATATGTAGAAGACTACGTATCGGCCTAGACTGAATTTTTTTTTTTTAAATTGGGTTATTTTTTATAGCAACAAGTAAAAAATATTGTATTTTTTTTTCAAAATTGTCGTCCTTTTTCGTTTATAGCGCAAAAAATAAAAACCGCAGAGGTGACCAAATACCACTAAAAGAAAGCTCTATTTGTGGGGAAAAAAGGACGCCAATTTTGTTTGGGAGCCACGTCGCACGACCGCGCAATTGTCAGTTAAATCGACGCAGTGCCGTAAGCTGAAATTTCACCTGGTCAGGAAGTGGTTAAAAAGATAACTAAGACATTTCTTTAGATTTTTTTTTCTTCTTTTTCTCTTGAAAAATGATATAATATTTTTTAATCTTTCGAAAATATATAATATACAGTACAACAAATGAAAGACTACTAGGAATGAAGACAATAACATGCCACAGATCAAAATGTCATTGTCATAGTGTTGATCTAAATCTAAGATTGGTTTATGCCTTCGTACTTTATTCATTACCCCCAACACAATAATGTGCATGGGCCAGATCACAGTGGTATAAAATTAAACACTTTGGGCCAGATTCAGGAACACTTGCGCTGGAGTATTTCGATATGCGCCGCGTAACTGTGATGATGCGCCGTCGTTTCTATGTGCCCGTACCCACCAAACTAGATGCGCCCAATAACGGGTCATTTGCGACCGGCGGAACGTTCCGACGCCAGAGTATCGTCAGCGCTTATTTTCGCTGGGGCGCATCAGTCGCGCCCATTGATTTCCCCTGCAAATATGCAAATGAGGGATTTTTCCCAATTCACGAACGGATTAGCACCATACGCTGGCTACATGCGCCGCGCGTATCTCGTCCCGTCCGGCGCAAAGTTATTTCTACAAAAGGCTGCTTTATCTTTACTCCAGATGGCCACAGGTCAGCAGGAGAGCAGCTACAGCAGCGTTACCGACGATAAGAGCTAGCTGAGCACCCCCCTTGCAGGACAACACCTCAAATTTTTACAGCCATGGAGGAAGACATCATAGGTCTCCATAGCCGAGATGACGGCTGACAGCTCCTGGCCATTAAAGTTCAGCTTTCTCCTGTGTGTTTGCGGGGAACGGGAGCAGCTATCTCAGAACAAAAGTAACATCACTGCGGGGAGGGGAAGCAGGATATACTTTAGTGCCGGAATGGCGCTTCTACGGGCGCATTTAAACGCCCAACGGAAAGCATTGCGCTGACGTTTCCCGTGAAGTGGTGCCGACGGAAGTTGTAAGCATGCGCACAAAGGGGGCGAGTGGAGCCTCACTCACTGCGCATGCTCCGTGGTTGATGCGCTGAACGTAAGCCTCCGCTGGGCTCCGCCCATCATTTACATATGATCACACCCACTTCCACTTGCGTCGGGTTACGCCAGCGCATTATCGTTACTCTGGCGCAAGTTTACGCGCAACTGCTATGTGAATTACAGGACTTGCGCTGAAAGGCTTCAGAGTAACGTAAATGAGAAGCGTTACTCCAGAGGAAAGATACTCTCATCTACCTGAATCTGGCCCTTTGGTGCCTTTTTGCTATACAGCCTAATGATTATCAGACTCCTATAGAGCTGTCATATGATTAAATATGCCAGCAACAGATCTGATTGGTGGTGGAGCTGAAATGATGAAGCCAGAAATTAGAATTACAACCAATGAACATTTTCAAGGTTACAAATCTCATCTATATAAATCCATAAATATCAAACCAAAAATTGTTGAAGTTGCCGGTGCAACAGAACTAATGAATACCACCATAAAAAATTCTGTCTTTGACTGCTAAACCAATGTCATATGTTGCACATTTTTTATTATGTGACACACCAAGACAGATATAAATCTGTCAGAACTATTGGGGTTAAAGAATATACATAAGGCCTGTATAGCGTATATTTTTCATTTATATGCTATGAGCAAACCCAAAGCCATCTTGTATAATGGAGATTTTTTAAAAGAGGTTAACTTCAGTTAAATGTCTTTGAAACTTAAGAACTCTCAATAGAAGGTTTTAATTGTATTATGTGCAGTTTTCTTAACCACTTCAGCCCGGACCATTTGGCTAACCACAGACCAGAGCACTTTTTGAGATTCGGCACTGCGTCACTTTAACTGACCATTGTGCGACGTGGCTCCCAAACAAAATTGACGTTCTCTTTTTCCCCCACATATAGAGCTTTCTTTTGGGGGTATTTGATCACCTCTGCAGTCTTTATTTTTTGTGCTATAAACAAAAGAGAGAGAGCGAATTTTTTGGGGAAAAAAAAGCAATATTTTTTACTTTTTGCTATAATAACCCCCCCCCCCCCAAAAAAAATAATAAAAAAAAAAATTCCTCAGTTTAGGCCGATATGTAAAGAAAAGAAAAAGAAAGGGGCACCAGCCTAGTGCATTATCACTTAACACTTTATTCAATAGTAATAGTATTAAAAACTACTCACAATCAGATTGAACAGGCTTGTCAACAAAATAAAGGTGAATTCCCTTCGGACCACACTCCACAATGGGGGAATACGGGAAATATGTTGCTGCCGGCTGACGCGTTTCGAGGCGTCTCGGGCCTCTTCATCAGAGCTCGACAGTAGAGACCCCTCCGTGTCCACTGCCCATATACTACTACTTTCAATAAGTGAATGGATTGAATTGGTTTGGAGGGGACCACACCCAGTGCTGACCTCAGTGGTCACACCCCTAGGGGCTCGCACCAAAAGATTGGTAACCACAAAGAATTGTAAACACATTTGTATGTGAAATATGCATATGTGCAAAGACACATATACAGCTCTCTCCCAACCCTCAGGAAAAAGAATAAAAATAAAAACTATTTTAGAAAAAAGTAAAACAAAATGTAAAACAAAATAAATGAATGGATAAACAAATAAATAAATGTCCAAACAATGCTGTGCTATGTTGAAAATGAAACACTGAGATAAGCACATTATATATATATATATATATATATATATATATATATATATATATATATATATATATATATATATATCTATATTGGGGAGATTAGCTTGTGGGGATCACTTTTCTCAAACACAGTCCGTAAGCAGGCACCTTCTTTTTTCTCTGGCAGATGCCAGGTTTTTATTTTACAAAAAGGTTTGCAAGAAAAATAAACAAAAAAACAGTGAAATCAAATCCTTGCCGTCCGGCGCTAAACTAAACATAAGGGTCTCCTATCTATACAGTGTGGGGCTGGTCCCCACCCCCCACAAAATCAACAACGCAAACCTTTTCCTCGCAATGTCTTTAGAGAGCTCCTCACACTCAGGTTCCGTCCTGAGTGTCCCAAAACCAGACAGCTCTCTTCTGATCTCTTCCTGGTTGTTTTAAAGGTCCACCTGACATTGAACTCCAGTGGACCCAAATATCCGGACCGGAACACCAGAGGCCGTAAAACCCGGCCCAGATTCCGGTTCAGCCTCTCAAAATAGAACGTATGCGTGGTGAGAGCATCTGCATTATTTTGGAGTTTTCCTGGCCTGTGCTCCACCGTAAGTAAAAGGCTGTAAAGCCAGGAACCACCTTGTCACCCGAGCATTTTTCTCCCTGTTATCACACATCCACTTCTGGGGAGCATGGTCTGTGACCAGCTTAAATGACCTCCCCAGTAGGTAATACCTCAGGGAGTCTAAAGCCCACTTAATGGCGACACACTCCTTTTCTACGATGGCATCATTTTTCTCGTGCTTGTTCAGCTTCCGTCCGCTCAGGTATACCACTGGGTGCTCCTCACGATCCCTGTTCTGTGACAGTACGGCCCCTAGGCCCACCTCAGAGGCGTCCGTCTGTACAAACTCCTGGCTAAAGTCCGGGGTTACTAGTACGGGTACCATACAAAGAGCCTGTTTCAACTTCTGAAATGCCTCCTCAGCTTCGGGGTTCCACTTGACCATGACCGACCCCCTACCCTTCGTCAAATCAGTCAAGGGGGCAGCAACGGTGGCAAAATTGGGTATGAAACGTCTGTAATACCCCGTAATGCCCAGGAAGGCCCTCACTTGTTTTTTATTGACTGGTTGGGGCCATTTTTGAATTGCCTCAATCTTATTGGTCTGCGGCTTGACCACCCCCCGGCCAATAATGTACCCAAGGTATCTGGCCTCCTCCAGGCCTATGGCACATTTTTTTGGATTGGCCGTGAGACGTGCTTCCCTAAGGGAATCTACCACCGCTTGTACGCGGGGCAGGTGCGATTCCCAATCTGGGCTGTGGATGACCACATCGTCCAAGTACGCCGCTGCATATGAGCGATGTGGTCTCAAAGTTTTGTCCATCATTCGCTGGAATGATGCAGGGGCTCCGTGCAAACCAAACGGCATCTGCTTATACTGAAACGAGCCCTCAGGAGTGGAAAAGGCAGTCTTCTCCTTGGCTAATTCAGTAAGCGTTATTTGCCAATAACCTTTCGTTAGGTCCAGGGTCGTTATGTAGCGAGCCTGTCCCGACCTGTCCACAAGTTCGTCGACCCGGGGCATCGGGTAGGCGTCAAACTTGGACACACTGTTAAGTTTTCCAAAGTCATTACAAAACCTGATACTCCCATCAGGTTTTGGGACCAGCACTATGGGACTTGACCACTCACTGTGGGACTCTTCGATCACATCCAACTCCAACATATTTTTTATTTCCTCCGCAACTGCCTCTCGCCGGGCCTCTGGAATTCTATACGGTTTTACATTTACCCGAACCCCTGGTTCCGTCACTATGTCATGTTGGATCGTGTTGGTCAGTCCGGGTAAGGGAGAGAAAAAGTCTCTATTTTTCTGCACAAATTGCCCTACAAGTCATTTTGTTGTGCTACGGACAGGGAATCCGTGATGGGAACGTAAGGTATCACGGGTATCGGTCTGTTGGAGGGGGGACGTGGCCAGTAAAGTCTTTCAGTCATTCCAGGGCTTTAAGAGATTTACATGGTAAATTTGGTGGGGTTTCCTTTTGCCTGGCTGGTAGACTTTGTAGTTTACCTCCCCCACCCTTTCGACAACCTCAAAAGGGACCCTGCCACTTAGCTAAAAACGTACTTTCTACTGTGAAACCAGTACCAGCACTCTGTCCCCCGGGCTGAAAGTACGGACCTTGGCACCCTGGTTATAGACCCTCCTTTGGGCCTCCTGGGCTCGCTCCATATGTTCCCGTACTAGGGCAGGACGGCTGCGATTCGGTCCTGCATCAAGGAGACATGTTCTATGATGCTCCTATATGGGCTGACCTCTCCTTCCCACGTTTCTTTAGCAATATCTAGCAGGCCCCTGGGATGCTACCATACAAGAGCTCAAAGGGGAATAGCCTGTGGAGACCTGTGGAACCTCTCGTATGGCAACATGAGATATGGTAGCAAAAAATCCCAGTTTCTCCCATCCTTGTCGACCACCTTTTTCAACATACTCTTCAATGTTTTATTAAACCTTTCGACCAGACCATCTGTCTGGGGGGGTATACAGAAGTACGGAGATGGGAGATTTTGTACAATCTACACAATTCCTTGGTAACCCTAGACATAAAAGGGGTGCCCTGATCGGTCAAGATCTCTTTCGGGATCCCGACTCGACTAAACACCTGGACCAATTCCTTGCAATAGCCTTAGCAGAGGTGTTACACAAGGTATAGCCTCAGGATAGCGAGTCGCATAGTCCAGGATCACCAGAATATGCTGGTGACCTCGGGCAGATTTCACCACCGGCCCGACAAGGTCCATGCCAACCCCTCTCAAAAGGGAACCTCAATTATTGGTAGAGGGGACAAGGGGGCTGCGAAAATGGGGCGCTGTGCTGACATTTGGCACTAGGGGCACGATTCGCAATACTCCTCGACCTCTGCATGCACCCCGGGCCAGAAAAATCTTTGGGTGATTCTCTCCTTTGTTTTTTCGACCCCGAGATGTCCCCCCATTACATGACCATGAGCCAGGTCTAGCACCACCCTGCGAAAGGGTTTGGGAACCAGCAGCTGTTCTACCTCTTCCTCTCCGTGTTTTATCACTCGATATAATAAATTGTTTTTAATCGCCATGTAGGGGAAGGACACCGCCCAATTAGGATCCACCGGTTCCCCATCCAACACCTTAACATTTTCCCTGGCACTCATGAGGGTGGGCTCTCGCAGCTGCTCGGTACAGAAATCCTCCCTCCTGACCTCCAAGTCGGGTACCACATTTTGGCTACTCTCGATGTCAGGGTCAGGCGGGATTTCCTGTTCGTTACCCTCAGGCTGGGTGCTAGCGTTCAAGTCCTCCGGTTTCCCAACCATGGCAGGGAAAGGAAGAGGATCTCCGGCTTCCTCGATCCCACCAACAGCCTGCCTTTCCCTTTGGAAAAACGGGTCTGGTGAGAGTTCCCGTGTTTCCCCAGCAGGGGGAACTCTATCTACAAACCTCCCTTTATTCTCCCATAACTTCCAAAAATGGGGAAAGTCTCTCCCCACTAAAGCTTCATGGAGCAGTGAGGGTACCACCCCCACTGAATGTGTTACCCTGCCCCAGGGGGGTATCAACCTCAACCACTGCTGTCTGGTAGTCCCGAGTGTCCCCATGGATGCAAATTACCCCAATACTACTGGGGTGTAGTTTTTCGGGGTCTACACAAGCACTCCTAACTAGGGTCACCACGCTACCAAACTGAAATAACGCACATCTGTTTTTCAAGGCGACTCTGATCTAGCGCAACACATGCGACCTGTGCAAACAGAGAAATGTGTCTTTTCCTATCAGCATAATCACATTGCATAGGTTCATCATTTAGAGGGCAGTTTGCAGCAATATGGCCCAATGCATGGCAACGAAAACACTGTATTTGCCCCACCCCTAGTCCTCTTAACGGTTCCAAAGACCTTCCTGGCTTCTGTGGCCAGTCTCCAGGTCTAGGACCCACAGTCTCATCTGCTGAAACAACAGTCTTATCCACTTTCCCCAAGCTCTTGAACCCTGCAACAGTCTTACCCGAATCGCTGGGAGATCTTGCACCTCTAGACACACCGAAGTGGGGCGTAGGTGGGTTTACCAAGTCCTCGGTAGCACTGTACTTCTCCACTAGGTCCACCATTTGGGCTGCAGTGTTGGGGTCTCCCTGTCCGACCCACCTCCTCAGGGCAGCAGGAAGCGCACGAAGGTACCGGTCCATTACCACACGCTCCACAATCTGCGGGCTGGTCAGGGTCTCTGGCTGCAACCATTTCCTGGTGAGGTGGACCAGGTCAAACATTTGTGATCGGGGTGGCTTGTTGCTGGAGTAGGACCACTGATGCACGCGCTAGGCCCGAACTGCCATGGTGACACCCAAGCGTGAGAGTATCTCTGATTTGAGAGTCTCATAGTCCTGTGCCTTATCTGATTCTAGGTCAAAATAGGCCTTTTGGGGTTCTCCAGTTAGGAATGGGGCCAATAGTCCCGCCCACTGCTCTTTTGGCCATCCTTCGCAGACAGCGACTCTCTCGAAAGTCGCCATTTGTATGCCTCAACATCATCCGCTGTTGTCATCTTTTGCAGGTGGTAGGAGGCCCGTAGTATCTTTGGTTCTGCTGCCACAGGAGGTGCGGACCCCTTTTTCAGTTCCACCAGAGCTTCGGCAAACTGTCGGTTCATCTCCTGTTGCGCAGCCTGCTGTGCTGCAATGGCCTCTGCGACTTGGCGGTTGGTTTCCTGCTGGGCTGCATTGGCCTGTAGGAGGGCAGCCTGCTGCGCTGCAGCAGCTTCTGCGACTTGGCGGTTGGTTTCCCGCTGGGCTGCATTGGCCTGTAGCAGGGCTTTTAACATTTCCTCCATCTTCAGAAAACTTGCCCGCATTCTCCACCACGTGTGGGAGATTAGCTTGTGGGGATCACTTTTCTCAAACACAGTCTGTAAGCTGGCACCTTCTTTCTTCTCTGGCAGATGCCAGGTTTTTATTTTACAAAAAGGTTTGCAAGAAAATAAACAAAAAAACAGTGAAATCAAATCAAATGCCGTCCGGCGCTAAACTAAACATAAGGGTCTCCTATCTATACAGTGTGGGGCTGGTCCCCACCACCCACAAAATAAACAACAACGCAAACCTTTTCCTCGCAATGCCTTTAAAGAGCTCCTCACACTCAGGTTCCCTCCTGAGTGTCCCACAACCAGACAGCTCTCTTCTGATCTCTTCCTGGTTGTTTTAAAGGTCCACCTGACATTGAACTCCAGTGGACCCAAATATCTGGACCGGAACACCAGAGGCCGTAAAACCTGGACTAGAGCAAGGATAAACTTAGCATATAAAGGGGAGGTGTATTGTAGCTCTCCAATAAAAGTATAGATAAAAATACACAGATACTCCCAGGCAAAGATCTCACTGGTGTCATGGAGCAATAAAAGGAACATCGGAAGGGGGGGGGGGGGGGGGTAAGGGATGATATGGTGTTTGTTTCTGCTTTTGTTTTTAATTTTTAATGTGTTGATGGATCCGATGACCGTGTAAGGAATGCTACAAAGTTGCCAGTAACATGGGCTTGGGGGGCGCATCGCATTACCTTTTCGATTTGTAGTACCTGCAACAGATCTGTAGTGCATGGCGACGCGGAAGCCGTCTTTGTTGCCTTGTCCCGGAGCGCAAACACCACTCCGTCTGCGTTCCAGAGGGCCGAATGATGACGTCATCGGCAGTGGCCGTACATTCGACGCTAGAACGAGGGAGCACGTCGGGGGGAGGGGGGGGCAGGGGCAGGCGTATGCTGCAAGTCTGCCTGGAGGTAACCTTCTTGTTGAAGTATACCATTAAATAATACTGATGCAAAGAGACCCAAAAAAAATGGACAGGAAGTGTCTGTAAAATAAATAAATAAAAATAGAAATGGAATGAAAGATGAGGGATCTACTAGGTACATTATATAATGTTATATATAAGTGGGGAAAAAAAATAAAATAAAAGCGATCCAGACGAAGCGGAGGGGGCTAAAACCAAGGCTAAAAATGATGATTGACTGCATACACAGATATGTATATACCTATATGTATACACATGACCCCATACAAGAATCATTAAAAGTATTAAAACTGCATACATATGTTAAATAATAGACCCATCATTATAGAAAGCCAATGATATATGCATATACATATATACACATATACAGTATATACACATATACATACACACAAACTCTATAGCACGGACAGTAAGATGCACTTAGGGAGGGGACACGATGGTCAGATAATTATATAATAACTAAAGACTAAAATCTAAAAAAAAACTAGTAAAAAGAACCCTGTAAAATCTATAAAAATATCTAAGAAACCTATAAATGATCTATAAAATGATCTATAAAAGAGTCTGTGAGACAAAACCCTATGTGTGTATATAAAAATGCAAAGTACATATACATCCCCATAGGAACTAAAAAAGTGAATAACAACAACAATAATAATAACAATGGGCCAGATTCAGATACAATTACATTGGCGCAGAGTATCAGAGATACACTACGCCGCCGTATTTTACCAGGCTATACGCCGAATTCTGGTAGATTTTGTCCCGTACGGTACGGCGGCGTAGTGTATTTCTCGCCCCGTAATCGAAATACGCGATTAGGGGGCGTGAAGCATTTAAATTAGGCGCATGCTCCGTTCACAATTTCCCGCCGTGCATTGCGCGAAATAACGTCGTTACGTCATTTTTTGTTTGAGTAGCGTCGTTTACGGACATTCCTATTCCCGGACGACTTACGTAAAAAATAAAAAAAAGACGTCGGAAAACGTTGAAATTCGACGCGGGAACGACGGCCATACTTAACATTGGCTGTCTAATATTAGACCAGCAAAAAGCTGGTATAACTTTACGCGGCAAAAAGATGACTAAAGATGCCGTAAGAGATTGCGATTGACGTTCGTAACTTCGTGGATCGTCGGCAAAAGCTCATTTGCATACCCCGACGCGGAAAACGACAGGAACTCCACCCGGCGTGTGTAGGGTGCTGTGTAATGTAAAGGGGTCCAGAGGTGCAGGGTGCTGTGTAATGTCAAGGGGTCCAGAGATGCAGGGTGCTGTGTAATGTAAAGGGGTCCAGAGGTGCAGGGTGCTGTGTAATGTAAAGGGCACCCTGCACCTCTGGGAGTATTGTCCAGAAGTGTAGGGTGCTGTGTAATGTAAAGGGGTCCAGAGGTGCAGGGTGCTGTGTAATGTAAAGGGGTCCAGAGATGCAGGGTGCTGTGTAATGTAAAGGGGTCCAGAGGTGCAGGGTGCTGTGTAATGTAAAGGGTCCAGAGGTGACTGTGTAACATGCAGGGGGGGAGAGGTGACTGTGCAACATGCAGGGGGTCCAAAGCTGGGGGGTTTATGTAACGTGTAGGGGTGGTCCAGAGGTGCAGGGTGCTGTGTAATGTAAAGGGGTCCAGAGGTGCAGGGTGCTGTGACATGTAAAGGGGTCCAGAGGTGCAGGGTGCTGTGTATTGTAAAGGGGTCCAGTTGTGAAGAGGGGGTACAAAATAGTGACAATGAGATATTGGGGAGTGCAGGGGGCACAGTGGGGTGTGTTTACATTTTAAAGTGGGGGTGGGGGTGCCAGATATAGAATCCGCCCTGGGTGCCAAATGCTCTAGGTACGTCCCTGTCTGGAGGTACCATGATGGCCGGCCATTGTGGGGGCGGGGGGCGTGGGAAACAGTACAGGTGTAGGGAGCTCAGCCCCAACAGGACCACAGGAGTTCCCTTGGTGATCGTGTCTAGTTCCTCCCTTATCCTCCAACCTTGTCCTGTGATGTGCCCTACTGTATACCCCCCAGATGTGCCATACTGTGTGCCACATGCCCAGTGATGTGTCCTTTGCTCTGCTATGTGCTCAATGCCCTGCTGTGTACCACCTGATGTGACCTACTGTGTGCCCTGTGATGTGCTGTGTACTCCCTGATGTGCCCTACTGTGTACCACATGCCCTGTGCCCTGCTGTGTACCACCTCATGTCCCGTGTGAAATAAGTGATAATTAATAGAGAATAAATAGATAATGATGTGCCAATATTGAACAACATTAAAACAAAGTGCAAGTGCTTCATATAACATCCAATGAGTGGTAAAAATAGTCCAATATTAAGTGAATAATAATAAATATGAAAAAATAAAGTGCTTCAAAAAAGTTCCAATGTGCAAGGTGTTTAATAGAAATCCAATAATAATATTGCATCCAAAAAATCCAAAGTGCAAAAGTGCTAAATAAATGTCTGCAGTCCACCGCACGATCCAAATCAATGTAGCTTGTGCAGAAAGGAACACACACCAGTGTGAATAATTAATGCAAGCCTCTCACCTTTAAGGCCTCGTACACACGATCAAATCTGTCTGTTGGAAACGGTCCGCTGGACCGTTTCAACAGACAGATTCGATCGTGTGTACGGCCGAGCAGACAGATTTGTCCACCCGACAGATTTCAAAGCATGCTTTGAAATCTATCGGGTGGGAATCTGTCCGCCCGACATGTCTGCTGGTTAGTACACTTACCAGCAGACATGTCGTCCCGCACCGCCGCCGAATGGATTCGGCGCATGCGCGGAAGTGTTTTACTTCCTGGTGCGGTGACGTGGCGGCGTCAACGTCACCGCCACGTCAGCGCGCTGTCTGCTGGCGGGGATTTTGGTTTGCTTGTGTGTACACGCGAGCAAACCAAAATCCCAGCAGACAGATTTGTTCAAATCTGTCGGACGGACAGATTTGAACAAATCTGTCCGCTCGTGTGTACGAGGCCTAAGAGGCTTAAAGCAGAGTTCCGGCCACAATTTCACTTTTTAAATATAAATACCCCTGTAATACACAAGCTTAATGTATTGTAGTAAAGTTAGTCTGTAAACTAAGGTCCGTTTTGTTAGGTTGTTACAGCATTTAGATACTTTATAAAACAGGAATCGACTGGGGCCATCTTAAGTGTGGGAATCATTGAAGCCGGACTGTATGACTTCCTGGCTTTCAGCTGTGCAGATCTTGCACATGCTCAGTGCTGCACAAACAATGCAATAGGTTTCAGATCAGGTTTTAATAGCAATGGGAGTGTCAGAGGAAGTTGCCGCCCCTTTATCTATGCAAACCTCTCCTCCCCTCCTCTTTCCAGGAACCAGTAAATATACAAAATAATTTGTTCCTGTGCAGATATATCTACATAACAAGATGAGATATATATATATATATATATATATATATATATCTTGTTATATATGTAGTGTGTATACATACTAGACATGTGCATTGTCAATAAATTCATTTTGTTTAGTTCCGTTTCGCATTAGCTGTTATTTCATATTTTGTGCCGAAATTCAATTCGGATTTGTACGAATTTTCGTTAGATTCGTTCACTTTTCATAACAATTACCAACATTCTTTATGATGAATTTAAAAATCTGGACGCTTAAAGAGGACTAATAGTATCTGCTGTGCTCATTATGAGGGCTTCCCACCATCCCTGCGGTGTGCTCATTATAAGGTGTCCACTTGCCACATTACCTGGCCACGTGACCTGCCACAAGTTGTGAATGTCCACTTGCCATGTCACCTGGCCACGCCAACTGCCACAAGTTGTGGATTGTCCACTGGCCACGTCACCTGGCCACGTCACCTGCCGCAAGTTGTGGATTGTCCACTTGCCATGTCACCTGGCCACGTCACCTGCCACAAGTTGTGGATTGTCCACTGGCCACGTCACCTGCCACAAGTTGTGGATTGTCCACTGGCCACATCACCTGACACAAGTTGTGGATTGTCCACTTGCCACGTCACCTGGCCACTTCACCTGCCACAAGTTGTGGATTATCCACTTGCCAAATCACCTGGCCACATCACCTGCCACAAGTTGTGGATTGTTCACTGGCCACGTCACCTGCCACAAGTTGTGGATTGTCCATGTCACGGAAGGTCCCCACATCCAGACCGAATGCTTCCGTCAGATACTGCTTCCCATAGTCTGGACATAGATACCGGATATTTTAGCTGCCTTGAAACACACAACGAGAAGAGACTTGTATGTGTGCTAAGTATGGAATGTTTTAATGGTACATCTCTTGGTTTATATCTAGTTACAAGTTTGTGAGTAATCAAAGGAACAATGGAACGCTCTGCCCCCTCCTTACACAGAGGGGTTCCAAGGTAGACACTTTGGCACCAGTCTAAAGAAGCCACATTCCTTTATCAATAGAATTCAATTAACCTTTAGAATAATACTCAATCACAGATAATCTTTAGAATAATACTCAATCACAGATAATCTTATCAGTAGCTAGAAATTTCGGCACCGCAAAGCTTGACAAGTTCTTCTGAACATAATTTACATGCTAATTCAATACAACTGACAGGAGACTGTAGTAACTTGTAGTACAATACACAAAAAAGAGTCAATTAGCTGGAAAAGAGGACATTAGAATTTAGCAGTATGAAAGAGTCACTCTACAATTAACCCTTTGAGCTCAGAATTACCAAACTTAAAATAGCCCTACAGATATCTCAGAATATAATGTGGATAATCCATACTTAATAATCCTATCTCAGGTAGTCCAAGATATCATTTTTCCATTCATCCTATGGCCCTAGTGGTCATAGGATGATTTTAGACATCGGAGAATTTAAGTCTGTCACATTTCTCCCCTATCAGAAGACTACTAACAAGGTCCCAGACCTCCACCTGGTCTGGACATGCGTTAGTCAGACAAAGTGAACTCACATAGTCTGTCCGCATGACCTCCAATCTTGGCTGCAAGGAGTAGTTGACACCAGTAGAGGGAACCCCAAACAAATTGCTCCAAACAGAGCATTACTCACCCCGCCAACCTCTGCCTCTCTCAGAGAACATGTCTGCCGCTGGGGAGTGGCCTGGACTGGCCCTTCTCCCTGGAGTCCTTTCAGCCACTGGAGAGGAGACAGGGTGGCTGGGCTCATTCCATCATGCTGTTGGGGTTCTGGGCCAACTGTCCCCCACCCCTGGGGTATACCAGTGGAGACTGAAGTCCCTTCCACTGGTGGTAGGTGAAAATCCCCTGGTGCTTGCAAAGCAAAGCCGACATACTCCTGTCTCAGTGCCGCACCATTTTCTGGGGTTGTGTCAGTGAAGATCGAAGTCCCATCCACTACCACAGGGACCCCCTCTTCCATTAGTTGAGAGCAGAGGCATGTGGCACTCTGCTTTGTTGCCAGCTCTTCTGCTGAGTTGCTGGGAGTGGAGACCACAGTCCCATCCACTACCACAGGAACCCCCTCTTCAGTTAGTTGAGAGCAGAGGCATGTGGCCCTCTGCTCTGTTGCCAGCTCTTCTGCTGGGTACATCACATCATCCGCTCCGGCTAACCGTTGGGAAAGGCGGCTGGATTCCTCCACACTCAAACTGTGTAGCTGCCATTGGGGAGGTGAGCTGGCTGCTTCCTTTTCCGTTCCCTCATCTGGCTGCTAGGACAACATGTCTGTGGTACTGTCTCCCAGATGCATGGATCCTTGCTGGGGAGGAAAGACCACGTTCTCCACCCTGGCCAACTGTTGGGGAGGGACGATGATTTTTGGTTGAGGCAACGACATACCCCCGATCTAGGGGACCACTGGGAGCCCGCTTCTAACTACCCCTCGGGGGTCCTGGAGGCTGTCCTTCTCTTCTCTCACTCTTCCAACGCCAGCCTGTACAGAGCTCGCGCGGGAATTAGGTTTTAAACATGCCGATGGGCAGGGAGAAAGGAGGGGGCATGGCTTAGCGCTGTGGCTTTTTAACGTGACTCGGCAGTCATGTCCTCACACAGTGCAGGACCGATTCCCTACATAAACGAACACCTTGTGGAGGTGCAGGCTGATGGAGGGATAAAAACGCTGGGGGCACTTGAGTGAGTAATATTGGCATTCTCTGTGATACTTTTTACTTACATCAGGCTGAACAGTGGATAGCAGCATTTAGGCCGGACTATAGTTTGGCAGTGAATGCTTTTTGGTATAGTACCTCCGCTTTTGTGCTTAGGGCTATGCGACCCAGGAATTCAGGGGTTAAGGATGCTAAACCAGGGAATAATTCCTCAAAGAAGGCTCCAAAAACTTCACCATTAGGGTCTGAGGATCCCGGTCATGCCTCCACTGTACCTTCCTCTCTTGAGAGACCAGATGTGGTTGACCAGGGTGAGTTATCAGGGCCATTGGGTGCTGTAGCCCCTTTCCATCCCCCTTGCCTATGTTACTGAGGAAGGGCTTTCCTCAGCTCTCTTTAGTTTAGAGGAGCGGTTAGCGACTTTAATCACATTTTTTTCCCAGGGTGGTAAGAAGTGCGGACGGTCTCCCTCCCCCACTCTGAGCCCTCAGGTTGAAGAACAGCGGTGGCCGTTAAATGATGAGTCTCACTTAGCAGACAACGAGGAGGGAGAGACTGATGACTTCTCTTTAGAGAAGTCTACTGTAGGGGAGCCTTTTTCAGCCTCGCAAGCTGAAAAGTTATTAGTGCAATCCCTTACGGAAATGGTTAGCTTTGCGTTTAAGTTACCACAAGCTGAATCAACGGAAAGGTCCGTTTCCTCCCTAGGTTCTTTAATAGCCCCACAGGCCATGCATGTCTTTCCTGTCCATCCTTTGTTGGAACACCTTTTCTATGAATATTGGGATCATCTGGATAATCTCTTTTTGCCTCCTAAAAAATTCTCTGCGCTTTATCACATGGCAGAGAAGTTCACCAAGAAGTGGAGTGTGCCAGCGGTTGATGTTGCTATTTCTTGTGTGAATAAAAGTCCAAATTGTCCGGTGGACAATGTTCAGAAATCCAACTGATAAGAGGCTGGAATCTATGTTGAAAACCCCCTTTTCTATGGCAGGTGCTGTAGCCCAGCCTGCAGTAGGCATTTGTCAAGCCCTAAGGGATCAAATTTGGAGACGATTTGGAAAAATATATCCAAAATATTTCCAGTGGGAAAAGTACTCTTTTACCAGTTAAAAGAAGGAGTAGGCGTTCTTTTAAATGGTCTTCCTCTCCACTGCCAGCAACCTCAGTCTCTAGGCAGTCACAAATGCCTCCTCCGTCAGGGTTAAGAGGGAAGGCCCAGGGTCAATCCCAGGGACACAAAAGGTCCTGGGGCGGAAACCTATTAAGCAGAACCCCAAGGCTTCCTTATAAAGGGGTGCCCCCGCTTGATCGGGTGGGGGGGGGGGAGAAGGCTTCTGCAGTTCTCAGGGACTTGGCAAAAGAAATCCAGGACAGTTTCCTTCCCCTCGTTTTCTGAGATAAAACGTTCCCAAAGATCCAGTAAATAATAGGTCTCTTTCTCTGGCCTTGAACCGGTTGTTATCTCAGGGGGTAATCGCAAAGATTCCTCCAAAAGAGCACAGGTTGGGATTCTATTCAAACGTCTTCAGGGCGCCAAAAACCAAAATGGGAATGTTGGACCTATTTTTGATCTAAAAGATCTAAATGTCTGCTCTTTTCGCATGGAGTCTATCCAGTCGGCAGTCTCCACCCTGCATGGGGGAGAACTGCTGGCTTCTATAGACATCAAAGATGCATATCTGCATGTGCCTATTTCTTGATCGTACATCACGGGACACAGAGCGCATAGTCATTACATATGGGTTATATGGGTACCTTCAGGTGTGGACACTGGTGTAATCAACTTCACAGGAAGTTCCTCCCTATATAACCCCCTCCCACTGAGAGTGCTTTAGTTTTTTCGCCAGTGTCTTAGGTGTTGGTCACGTCTAGCTGTCCCTCGGAGGTCTCGGGACCCAGGATAGCTAGCCGGATCCGTCCGAAGTGCTTCAGAGCCAAGATGTACGGTACCCGGGCCCTGCTGGAGTGGGGTTTTGCCTATAATGCCTCTCCTTGGAGGGCTGGATTCTGGGCTCCAGTGCCTTAGTCTCTTCCAAGAACTAAACGCTACTGATGCCAGGATGCTATATAGGTCCAGGGGTGTGGGTTCCTTAACACAGGACCCCGGTCCCTGAAGGTCCAAGACAATACCCACGGAGATGGGGGAAGGTTGGGCCTCTTGCATTTTGCAATACCCTGCGGCGTGGAGCAGGTAAGAGGGAACCTGCGGGACTTGGTTCGACAGTAGGTATCCCCCTGGGGGTTCTGGGTTGGCTAACAGTATGCTGGTGCATCAGCCACTATCTCCACTATGTCTGTTGAGGCAGGATGGGATTCTAATGTTTACCCAGATAACATGTAGATATATGTATACTTGTGTAAGTTGTATATTTGCTACTCACCCCAGGTCTGCCTGTTAACACTGATACTGCAACCCCACATGTTTTAAAGAGGAAATTGCTGGTAAAAACTCCTGTTTCTTAGGAAGCTCAAGGGGACAGCTTCCTCGCTGTGTGTGCACTACAATAAGATTAGTGCTTACCTGGTGTCTGTTGGTGCTGCATAACGCTGGTCCATGTTGTTCCTCTGCTCTGTTTCCTCCATGTG
The DNA here is from genome assembly GCA_029574335.1 of Rana kukunoris. NCBI lineage: Eukaryota > Metazoa > Chordata > Amphibia > Anura > Ranidae > Rana > Rana kukunoris. Next base: position 19,232 of record JAJQKJ010001820.1, read on the forward strand.
GTTTCAGCGTGGTGCGCGCGATTGTGCGCGCGCGCGCGTGTGTGTGTGTGTGTGTGTGTGTGTGTGTGTGTGTGTGTGTGTGTGTGTGTGTGTGTGTGTGTGTGTGTGCGCGCGCGTGCACGCCGCCTTTTATAGCGTCGGCGTGCGTCGGGGGGGCGGGCCAGCAGCGTCAGGGTCTGTATAAAGGGAAAACTTCTCTCTGGCTGGTCTTTCCCTCCTGGAGGCAGATGAAGAAAGGATACAGAGCGTGCAGCTGGGTCTTTTGGCCACACAGGGACACCTAGTGGCGGTTTTGTGGATCTTCAGGTCTAGGACTTAGGTCCACTATTGACCAGAAAAAAAAAAAAAAAAAAAGTTTTTTTGCTTAAAGGGACTCAGCCTTAGATCCAGCAGTATCTGAGTCTACCTTGGACTCCGGCTAACGGGCATTGGTGTGTCAATACTCACAGGTTTCCTCAGTATTGCCACCTCCCAGGCGGGTAAAAAAAAAAAGAAAAAGAGAGAAATTAGTTCTTTTTCATTTTCCTCATACCTGCCCTCATATTGGTTACTCCTAGCTGCAACAGTCAGGTGTTGGCTATAGGGGTGACCCAAGGTTGTACAATGGCTCCAAAGGGATCTGGACCAGCCAAGGCTGCTAAAGGTGCCAAAAAGCAAAAGGGGTCTCCATCGGGGTCAGAGGATTTGGGCCAGGCTTCTACGGCCCCACCCTCGCCAGTCAGGACACCGAGTGGCATAGTACAAGAGCCATTGGGGGTGCTGGGGGCAGAGGCGGCCCCCGATCCACCCATTCCCGTTTACGTGACGGAAGAAATGCTAGCAGCCACCATGAGTGGGCTAGAGAAAAGGTTAACTGCGTTGCTTTCCCGTCCTTGCCCAAGTAGCAAGCGGGCTAGATCCCCCTCACCCAGTGTGGGGTTTTCAGATGCAGAGGTCTCCTCTTCAGAGGAACGGGACCCACAAGGGGATCAGGCAGACCCAAGTCCCGACGGTTCAGACAGGGAAAATTCCACTATAGATGAATATTTTTCGGCCTCTCAAGCGGAGGGCCTGTGGATCCAGTCTTTGACAGATATGGTTCGCACTGCCTTTAAACTTCCAGTGCCAGAACTAGTAGCCCCGGAGGTATCCTCATTGGGTTCTTTAAAGGCTCCATTAACTTGTGCATCTTTTCCAATGCACCCCCTTCTGCGGAACGTGATTTACCAGGATTGGGCTCGACCTGATAGAATCTTTGTCCCTCCTAAAAGATTCTCTACCCTATGGAAGAGGAATATGTAAAGAAATGGGCTCTCCCTACAGTGGACGCAGCCATTTCCTGCGTGAATAAATCCCTGACTTGTCCGGTTGAAAATGTCCATATGTTCAAGGATCCGGTCGACAAGAAATTCGAGACCCTACTGAAAGCAGCTTTCACCTCAGTAGGTGCCATGGTTCAGCCAGCAGTAGCAGCCATTGGTGTTTGTCAGGCCTTGAAGGATCAGGCAAAACATATATTAAAGGACATGCCGGCTCAGCATACTCATGAATTAGCAGAATTCCCTAGGGCTCTCTGCTTTGCAATAGATGCTATTAAGGACTCCATCCAACAGGCATCCCGTTCATCTCTACTGATGGTTCACATGCGTCGTCTTTTGTGGCTAAAGAACTGGTCAGCAGAGGCACCCTGCAAAAAGCTTTTAGCAGGGTTTCCCTTTCATGGGGGAAGACTATTCGGGGAAGACCTAGATAAATATATCCACACCATATCAAGTGGAAAAAGTACTTCCTTACCGGTCAAGAAAAGACCGCGTGGGCCCACGTTTAAACGTCAGGCCATTGTAGGCTCGGCCCCTTCGACTTCTCGGCAGTATCGACGGCCTCCCGGGCGTTCAGCAGTTAATAGCCGCCCACAGGGACAAGCCGTGGCAAACAAGAGGCCCTGGTCTCGCAAGCCGGCTAAACCAGTCATCAAGTCAGATTCATGAAGGGGCGCCCCCACTCTCTTGGGTGGGGGGGAGGCTTCAGTTTTTCTCCGAAGTCTGGAAGGCCAGAATTCCCGACGCTTGGGTTCGGTCCGTAGTAGCCTCAGGCTACAAACTAGAGTTTCGAGAAATCCCCCCTCCTCATTTTCAGGGGTCAAGTCTTCCAAGCGACCCGTTAAAGAGGGCCTCTCTCGTAAAGGCGTTGGATCGCCTCTTGCTCCAAGGAGTAATTGTAGAAGTACCAACCCAAGAAAGGGGTCTGGGATTCTACTCCAACCTTTTTGTTATACCAAAACCCAATGGCGACGTCAGGCCTATATTAGACCTCAAACGCCTAAATCGCTTTCTAAGGATTCAGACCTTTCGTATGGACTCCATACGTTCAGTGACAGCCAGCCTGCATCAGGGCGACTTCCTAGCATCTATAGACATAAAGGATGCATATCTGCATGTGCCGATTTACCCAGCACATCACAAGTTTCTTCGTTTTACGATAAATCAAAGTCATTACCAGTTCGTAGCCCTCCCTTTCGGGTTGGCAACAGCTCCACGGGTATTCACAAAGGTGTTAGCCCCGGTGCTAGCCGTCCTAAGGACAGAAGGCATCTTGGTCCTAGCATACCTGGACGATCTCCTGGTTATCGACAGTTCAGCTTCCAACCTCAATCATGCAGTAGTCCGCATCTGCGGCATCTAGAAGAGTTCGGGTGGATTGTGAACCAAGAAAAATCAAGGTTACAACCCACAAGACAGTTGGAATATCTAGGCTTTCGGTTAGATACAGAATGCCAGAGGGTATTTTTACCTCAAAAGAAGATCAGGTCGTTGATTCAAACGATTCAAATAGTCTTAGGCAAAAAGAAGCCGACTATTCGCCTATGCATGCGACTGCTGGGAAAGATGGTGGCCGCCTTCGAAGCAGCGCCCTATGCCCAGATCCATACCAGAATTCTGCAAGCAGCTATTCTCTCTGCTTGGAACAAGTCCATACAGGCATTAGACCGTCCATTAGTTCTTTCCCCAGGAGTCAGGCACAGCCTGTACTGGTGGCTGATCCCTCAAAAATTATCAAAAGGGAAAACCTTTTGCCCCATATCGTGGAAAATAGTAACCACAGATGCCAGCCTAACAGGTTGGGGGGGCAATCTTAGGAAAACGGACCCAGCAGGGACAGTGGTCAGAGGCAGAAAGTCTGCTTCCCATCAATGTCCTAGAGATCAGAGCTGCTCGGTTGGCCCTGGTCGCCTGGACTCTTCCCCTGCAGGGTCTGCCAGTAAGGATACAGTCCGACAATGCCACGGCGGTGGCATACATAAACCACCAGGGGGGCACAAGGAGCCTAGCGGCTCAAAGGGAAGTAAACCTGATTTTTTCATGGGCCGAAGCCCATGTACCCTGCATCTCAGCAGTGTTCATCCCAGGGATAGACAATTCTCAAGCAGATTTTTTGAGTCGTCAACAGTTACTCCCGGGAGAGTGGTCTCTTCACCCCCAGGTATTCCAAGAGATTTTCCAAAGATTCGGAGTTCCCGATGTGGACATCATGGCAACAAGATTCAACAAGAAATTGGACAAATTCGTATCCCGAGCCAGGGACCCCTCGGCCTACGGGACCGATGCGTTGGTTTGCCCCTGACACCAGTTTTCTCTCCTGTATGCGTTCCCTCCACTACAGATGATTCCCCGCCTTCTACGAAGGATCAGGGTGGAGCGCAGGCCGGTGATCCTGGTGGCCCCAGCCTGGCCAGAAGGGCTTGGTACGCACTCATCGTGAGGATGTCAGTAAGGGCACCATGGCCACTCCCCCTGCGCCCAGATCTGCTGTCTCAGGGCCCGATCTACCACCCTGCTTCACAGCAGCTAAATTTGATGGCTTGGCGGCTGAATCTCTAATTCTTAAGGGCAGAGGCCTCTCTGCCCAAGTCATATCTACGTTAATTCAAGCTAGAAAGCCAGTCTCTAGAAATATCTATTACAGAGTCTGGAGAACCTATGTGGAGTGGTGCGAGTCTCAAGGAGGGCATCCTCGCAAGTTTTTTATTGACAGGATCTTGCGATTCCTCCAGGTTGGCGTTGACAATGGGTTGGCTCTTAGTACTCTAAAGGGGCAGGTGTCTGCCTTATCGATATGGTTTCAAAGGCCTTTGGCCACACATTCGCTTGTGAAAACCTTTTTGCAGGGGGTCTTGCATGTAAATCCCCCTATTAGAGCTCCCCTCTGCCCCTGGAATTTAAATCTGGTCTAGTCAGCTTTACAAAAGCAGCCGTTTGAACCTCTGACAGAAATCCCTCTTGTGCTGCTAACCCGAAAGTTGGTTTTCTTGGTGGCTATGGCTTCGGCCAGAAGGGTCTCCGAGCTGGCAGCCTTGTCTTGCAGGGAACCGTACCTGATTCTGCATAAGGACAGAGTGGTTCTGCGGCCTCAGCCTTCTTTCCTTCCTAAGGTCATATCCAGTTTTCACTTGAATCAGGACCTAGTCCTACCATCCTTCTTTCCTACTCCCCAGTCCAGAGAGGAAAGATTGCTTCATACTTTGGATGTGGTCCGAGCCATGAGGGTTTATCTCAAGGCTACAGAAAAGATTCGGAAAACAGATGTGCTTTTCGTTCTTCCGGATGGCCCCAAGAAGGGTCAGCCGGCTGCCAAGTCTTCCTTGGCTAGGTGGATTAAGCAGCTGATTTTTCAGGCCTAAGGTCTGAAGCGCGTTCCACCGCCCTTATCAGTTAAGGCCCATTCTACGAGGGCCATGAGTGCCTCTTGGGCGGCACACCATCAGATCTCTATGGCACAGGTTTGCAAAGCGGCAACCTGGTCTTCCGTACATACGTTTACTAAATTTTATAAGTTGGACGTCACAAAGGCTGCGGACGCAGCATTTGGGCAGGCGGTCCTACGGGCAGCAGTATAGAATCCTCTGGCCCGGTTCACGCCCCCTTTTTTTCTGTTGGTGGAGCTATTTTACCTCCTGATATATTTTCTGTTTGGCTATTTTTGGCCTTACGGTCTCCCTCCCTTCATGGAGCATTGCTTTGGGACATCCCATATGTAATGACTATGCGCTCTGTGTCCCGTGATGTACGATCAAGAAAAAGGGATTTTTAATAACAGCTTACCTGTAAAATCCTTTTCTTGGAGTACATCACGGGACACAGAGCTCCCACCCCTCTTTTTGGGGAACATTGTGTAACCTCAGAGAAATTGCTTGCTACAAAACTAAAGCACTCTCAGTGGGAGGGGGTTATATAGGGAGGAACTTCCTGTGAAGTTGATTACACCAGTGTCCACACCTGAAGGTACCCATATAACCCATATGTAATGACTATGCGCTCTGTGTCCCGTGATGTACTCCAAGAAAAGGATTTTACAGGTAAGCTGTTATTAAAAATCCCTTTTTTTCCCACTCACCAGAGATTCCTGCGGTTTGAGACAGAGCAACAACACTATCAATTTTTCGCCTTACCCTTCGGTCTGGCTACGGCTCCCTGGGTGTTTACAAAAGATCTGGCCCCGCTCCTAGCGAGGCTAAGGGCTCAGAGTATAACAGTACTAGCCTACCTGGACGATCTGCTACTAGTAGATCAGTTAGCAGCCCGCTTGAACCAGAGTGCGCAGTCTTTGGGTTGGATGTTTTTAAACCCGCGCATGTTCAGAAGCAAGTTATGAGACGGGAGCTTCAATGGAACAGAGTGCCGTCAAACGTGGTGTACGTCACCGCGCTTTGCTAGAGCTTTTTGGAAAAACGATGGAGTGTACGCAACGTCGTTTTTTAAACTGAAGTTTGAAAAACTTTTTTGGTTTTGTGAGATAAAATGAAGTTTTTTTTCATCACAAAAAGTGATCGTGTGTATGCGGCATCAGACTTGGATTGGTTATAGTATGCGTTAAACCATTGATTCATTCTAAATAAAAAAAAAAAGGATTGATCAAATTATCAAGCTACGTGCACAATCTGAAAAAGGAAATAAGCTGCGCTGCATACATTGACTGATTGCCGACCGCCCGCCGTCATATTACTGCGGGACGGTGGCACTGCTACGCGGGAGCACGTAACTCTACGTCCTCCCTTTAGCAGCTTGTCGGGCGCGCGCGTGCCCGGTGGGTACGATCGCCGCCGGGCACCCACGATTGCTCGTTACAGAGCGAGGAACGGGAGGTATGTGTGTAAACACATACCTCTTGTTCCTGTCAGCGGGGGAAACGCTGATCTTCTGTCCATACAATGTATGGACAGAAGATCAGTGATTTCCCCTAGTGAGGCCACCCACCCCATAAAGTTAGAACACACCAGGCCCACACTTAACCCCTTCACTGCCAATGGCATTTTTATAGTAATACAATGCATTTTTATAGCATTGATCGCTATAAAAATGCCAATGGTCCCAAAAATGTGTCAAAAGTGTCCGATGTGTCCGCCATAATATCGCAGTACCGAAAAAAAAAACGCTGATCGCCGCCATTACTAGTAAAAAAATAATAATAATAAAAATGTCATAAAACGACCCCCTTTTTTGTAAACGCTATAAATTTTGCGCAAACCAATTAATAAACGCTAATTGCGATTTTTTTTTTAACGAAAAATATGTAGAAGAATATGTATCGGCCTAAACTGAGGAATAAAAATGTTTTTTTATATTTTTTTGGGGATTTTTATTATAGCAAAATGTAAAAAATATTGATTTTTTTTCAAAATAGTCGCTATATTTTTGTTTATAGCGCAAAAAATAAAAACCGCAGAGATGATCAAATACCACCAAAAGAAAGCTCTATTTGTGGGAAAAAAAGGACGCCAATTTTGTTTGGAAGCCACGTCGCACGACCAAGCAAATGGCAGTTAAAGCGACGCAGTGACGAATCACAAAAAGTGCTCTGGTCTTTGGACAGCAATATGGTCCGGGGCTAAAGTGGTTAATAGATCGATATATATAATAGTAGCCAATACTGTAATAAGCATATATAAAATTACTTGTAAACAAAAGTGCAAATCAAATTGATGATAAGATGGAGTGACCCAAGTGACATTAATAATCAGTCAATATGAGATTTGGGACAAAATTGTAAACATGTGCATGCAGTAAAAAAGCCTATATAAAGACCGTGAACAATCCAATAGTGAGAACAAGATGCTCTGCAAAGCAATCAAAAGTTCATATATATTGTATTCCCATGTGAATCACAGATGCATTTATGGTGTCAGGAAAGATCCGAAGAACCGTGACTGATAGCAGAATAGTAGAAAGCCTATACGACCCCGGATGAGTTTGGGAGCCTGCTGGTTAGGGCTCTTTGGCGCCAACATACGTTGGGACATGTCCACAAACTCCACACCATCTCAGGTTCCCTTGGTCATACTATCCTTTAAAATGGCGGAAGCTTTCCAGCCTTTTTATGCTCAACTTAACCAGCTCCCTGATACACTCGCTGGCTCCACGCCAACCCAGAAAGCAGAGCTTCTTTCGCAATATCTGGATGAGGCGCAGTCTCCTCAGCTTACGGCCCAAATCAGTAAGCAATTGGATGAACCTATCACTCTGACAGAGATAGCGTTGGTTATCAAAGACTTACCTAAGGTAAAGAGTCCAGGTCCTGATGGGTTCGCTAATGCCTACCATCTCGGATTTTTGTGCTCAGTTACAAACCTCCTTTTCCTTCACATGGTGTCATACCTCCCTAAAATATTTGGAGATCCGCCTCCCAGCCCAATGATCGCAAATATATACTAGTAACTGTGCTCCTTTGCTCTCCACAATCAGAACAGACTTTGGTGGGACAGTACTACTTTCTCGTGGATAAGCCGAGTCAGTATATTAAAGCATAAGTATATGTGGCGCTCACTTAAAGAGCAATAACATCAAATGAATCTTCAATTGATCATAAAGTGCAAAATACAAAAGTGACAGCGCAGTAAATAAACATCCAATAACGTAATCTTCACGCACCATAGAGGTGCCACAGTCTTTAAAATGACAATGCAATATATAAAGTGCTCAATCAGAAAAAGTTAATGAATGAAAGTGCTTGTGTGAAGGAAGATCGAATCCAATAAATCCAGATTATATGCAACTTCCACCATCCGTAGTGCACCAGTGGTTTGCCCCAGCTTCTCACCTCAGATAAAGACCCCTACAAGTCTAGTTGGACTTGTGTAATATGTAACTCCAAGATCCAAGCAATTAATTCCTACTCCTGGTACCTCCAATCAGACAGGTAAATGATTTTCACGGATACCACTGATATCTTAGACAGGTCCTCACTTCCCTCCATATACCGTTCACATGCAACGTAAAGGAATCTACGTGGTGTAGTAATCCAATATATTTGTTTATTAAAAAAGCAGTAAATGTACAGTTAAGAATCACGACAAACGGCATCACATATAGTAGACCGGAACTACTACTATATGTGAAGCCATTTGTCATGATTTTAAACTGTAAGTTTACTGCTTTTTTTAAAAAGCAAATATATTGGATTACTACACCATGAAGATTCCTTTATGTTGCATGTGTACGGTATATGGAGGGAAGTAAGGACCTGTCTAAGATATCACTAGTATCTGTGGAAATCTTTTACCTGTTGATTGGAGGTCCTAGGAGTAGGAATTCATTGCTTGGATTGTATGGTCCAGGAGGGGGTGCTGCCCCTCCCTTTCCTGATCTTCCGGGCTGCATGTTTGGATAAGGCCACACCATTTTTTTCCCCATGGTTCCCCTTCAAAGTCAATACCATACTGAAGGGTCTGCTATGGTCTTGGCAGGTAACCCATACCATTTTTTATTCCGTTTTGGCGTAGGGTTTCCTTTCAAGATCCATACCAAATTCAAAGGGCCTTGTATGGATCTTGGCCTTAGCCTTAGTGGATTTTTACTGCATCCGAACACCACAAACAAATAACGATATTTCATACATTTTTAATATTCATAGCAAACTCCCCCATCCATTCATGTCTCTGTGCTTTATTTTGTTGATAAATCACTTTGAACCCCATATCTCCCCGCCCCCCAGCATTTCTGGCCATGTCCATCTTGAGTAAGGGCAAACGATTCATGCAACATTTACTTCCTGGAATCCATCTGCTCTTAGTTCATGCATATATAAAGGAGAGTGTGCTTAGCTGAGAAAACCCCTCCTGAAGACTCCTGGGATGTATGACATAATTTGCTTTAACAAGAAACCAGAATGTAACTGAAGAGATGTAAAAAAAAAAAAAAAAGTTTAAAACAAGTAAATGTGATAGATTTTCCTATCTAATTACTAATGCTAGCAGCTTGAGGATTAAAATGAATTAATGTTGATTGGGAGAGTGAAGTTCAATTTTTCACTGGCCAAAGCCGCTAAGTTCTTGTTTGTTAAGCCAGGGGGCTGAAAGTGGAAGAGGAAGCAGGGTGGATGGTCCCTGCTGAATTTTGATACGTGTATTGCTAGCTTCAAGTGGAACTTTAGGCAGAAAATTAGGTCCTTATAGATCACTTTAGGCTGGCCCCTTTTGCAGGTATGGCTAGTTAGATCATTTTAAAAAGAGTCTCACCCCACTCTGCACATACTCAGTTGCTCTCTATTCTTGGCACTGTGCCTAAAATCAGATACACTAGAGGCAGATCAGCTAATAGAGTTAGTATTTACTGTTGCTGAAGGGGGAAGAAACTAACAGGAATGACACAGATGGTGCTGAGGGATTACAGATTAGGAAGGGAGAAAAGAAAAAAACAGGAGAGGTGACAGGACAAACTCTGCTACCAGGAAGTCACAAAAGAGTTAAACTTACAGGGATCCTATTTTATCTTACCTCCCTGATTCTCTCTCCTTTCTGGCAGTCAGTGAAATTCAGAACAGTAAAAATTATGTCAGCCTTCCTCAACAACTGAGACAAGACATACAATAAAGGCTGGAAATGTACATATTCTAATTACAGAAAGTGACAAACTTTTTGAGACCAAGGATAGGGAGAGAGGTTTCCAATAAAAAGGCGACTCTGGGCTTAAGAAAAATGGCGACATCCAGCAAGAAGAAGCAGGAGCAATGCTGGAGGTAATTTACAGCACACACCAAATGTGGTAGCCAAAAAAATAAAGTGGAATGTATGTTCTTTTGTTAAAAAAACATTAATTGTTATCAAATCGTTATGGTTAAAGATTTTTTTTTAACTGTTATAATTAAAAAAATGTATTAAATGTAACCGTTTTAGAAAACTGTTAAGACAGTGGGTTTAGTTCCGCTTAAAATCAAGATGGTAGAATACCTCTATAACCATCAACCAAAATGAGAGTGTCTCTGCCATACTAGCTAAATCAAAAGTTCATTGGGGAACAAATTTAGACAGACTAAAAGCATACAATGAAAATCTTACCAACTCTGAAATTCTTCTCGGCTCCACTCAAACTTGTGATCTGGGTGCCTGAACTTTTGAGTTTTGGGAAGCAGGATATTAAAATCTGCATTAGGAGTGGTGATCACTGCTACTTTAGGGGCCATGAAGCCAAACAGGACATCCTCTAGTTTATCCAAGTCATCAACTTCCAAATGTTCAATCCTTAACATAAAATAAAAAATAATGCATATTTTCCAAAGTTTACATCTAAAAAATATTCTTAGAATATTCTTTGTGTTTCATCAGTAATCTGTTGAATACACAGTCTACAGTGTAAATGTTATCTCCACAAAGGTCTAGTGAGATTTCTGAAACCATGAACATGTCCTAAACGCTTTTCCTCCTGGCAGCAGCCTCTTGGCAAACAAAACAATGGATGCATGTAAACGTGCCTATACGTGTCTGGATACGTTTAGGAGCATCAAGTGCTTGGCTGTTAATTATTGGGCAGAATAATAATTTATTCCTGACCATTGAAATTATATTCAAGGATTGACCAAGTCAAAAAAATTGCGGACTTTGTGGGCACACAATGAGAGAGGGAGAGAATCAATAAAAAAGTACACATTTTATTCCAACATATTTAAAAAAAACATATAAACAACATACAAAGAGGACTGGACCTACGGTACAAAGATTAACTTGATACGGTATCGAGATAAGAGAAAAATTTCTGATCCAGTAATGCCTCCAAAAACTTCCTCGTCGATGTGTTTGACTAAAATTATAGCTTCCTCAGGACAGATAATGTGTAGGTGCTGGTAAACTTGTGGCTCAGGGTGTGGGGAAATATTCAACCAAACTGGTATCTAGTAGTAATGTATAAGTATTTGGATATAAATCACACGCAGTAAGTGGTCACAAATTCCCAGTATAAGCGTGTTCAATACAGTATCAATAGTACCTAAAAATGGCCCATGGATACCGGACCAAATTATTAAATGGGTAAGTAGACAGTCCCTTTGAATATAGGAGGTGAATGGAATATCTGAATGTGTAAATACTGCACTCATCACACAGGGGGAGACCTTTTGTTGGGGCTCAAGTTGGTATTGCCGTATACATAGGGGAAAAGTCTGCCCCCTTTGGTGCTACACCCCTGTGTATAGCTTTCCTTGCTGTATGTGGCCATTGAAATTAATTATGCTAATGCGCTTGATGGGCCTAGTGTTAATGCACGTTTACACACGTTTATACACGTCAAGTGTTTTTTCTGCCCAAACGCTGCTGCTCTGTGTTTTTTTTTTTTTTTTCCTGCCTCTAAAACGGTCATGTGTGAATGGACAAATTGGAAAAGAATCAGAACTGTCATTTGCCTCCTCCAACTCATGTAAAAAAAAAGAAAAAAAAAACACAACAACTTACAGTTCGACGCATGATATCAGGTCAAACCCAAGAAGAGCGGGGTCCTTTTCACACACAGAGCCCTTGTATAGTATTACAGTTAATGGCCTTTCCATGGGTTCCAGGTAATGGGTAGGAAGGGGGGTGAGAGTATGCCTAAAAATAATACAGAAATATTTATTCATTAAGAGCTGTTAAAGCAGAGTTCCAGACTTTTGTTTATTGAAAGTCAACAGCTACAAAAAAAGAGATTTTTTAATACAGCTTACCTGTAAAATCTTTTTCTTGGAGTACATCACGGGACACAGAGCAGCATATTCATTACTATATGGGTTATATGGAGTACCTTCAGGTGTGGACACTGGCAATCTCAAACAAACAGGAAGTCCCTCCCTATATAACCCCCTCCCATAGAGGAAGTACCTCAGTTTTGTAGCAAGCAGTATGCCTCCCAAAAATGTTCCCCAAAAGAGGGGTGGGAGCTCTGTGTCCCGTGATGTACTCCAAGAAAAAGATTTTACAGGTAAGCTGTATTAAAAAATCTCTTTTTCTTTCTCGTACATCACGGGACACAGAGCAGCATATTCATTACTATATGGGATGTCCGAAAGCAATGCTTTAATGAGGGGAGGGAGACATCTTCCAAAGAAGGATTTAATTTAGAGGTATACTCAAATACTAGTAAATCCAACTTGAACAAGAAATGTAAATCTCAAATCAAATCAAGGGAGCCCCCTCAGATCCTGAGGAGCTTGAATCGCGGCCTGTAGTACTGACTGCCCAAAGGCTGTATCCGCATTCCTTCTTACGTCCAATTGATAAAATTTTGTAAACATGTGGACTGACGACCACGTTGCTGCCTTGCATATTCGAGCCATAGAGATCTGATGATGTGCTGCCCAGGAGGTGCCCATGGCCCTGGTAGAATGGGCCTTTGCCGACAAAGGAGGAGGCAACCTCTTCAAACCGCAGGCCTGAACGATTGTTTAATTCATCTTGCGATGGTGGATCAAGCAGCTGCCTGACCCATCTTGGGCCCTTCCGGTAAACCGAAACCCACATCTGTTTTCCGAACCTTCTCTGTAGCTTTAAGATAGGCCTTTATGGCCCTGACAATATCCAACGTATGCAGCAACCCCTCCTTTCTAGAGGTGGGTTTTGGAAGAAGGATGGAAGTACCACATCCTGGTTCAGGTGGAAACTGGATATAACCTTTGGTAGAAAGGACGAATGAGGACGGAACCCCGCCCTATCCTTATGTAAAATGAGATATGGTTCCTTACAAGATAAGGCTGCCAATTCCGATACTCTCCTGGCCGAAACTATGGTGATCAGAAATACCGACTTTCCAGTCAGTAAAACCAAAGGTACCTCAGCCAACGGCTCAAGGGGTTGTTTCTGTAGAGTTGACAGAACAAGATTTAAGTCCCATGGACAAAGTGGTGATTTGACTGGAGGATTAACACGTAAGACTCCCTGTACGAAGATCTTAACCAGCGAGTGGGCGGCCAGCGGCCTCTGAAACCACACTGATAAGGCTGAAATCTGTCCCTAGATCGTGCTTAATGCCAGGCCTTTATCCACTCCTAGCTGGAGAAAACTTAATACTCTATCAATGGTATACTTGCGGGAATTCCATCTCTTAGCCTCACACCAACCTACGTAGGCCCTCCAAACCCTGTAACAAAATTAGCCTGGAGGCCGGCTTTCTAGCCTTAATGAGGGTAGGGATTACCTGCCTAGACAGACCTCTACCCCTGAGAATCAGGGATTCAGCCGCCAGGCCGTCAAATTTAGACGCTGTAATGCAGGGTGGAGGATCGGGCCTTGTGAGAGTAGGTCTGGCCCTAGAGGAAGAGTCCAAGGGTCCAAGGGCCTCCCGCTGCCCATTTCAGGACTAGTGAGTACCATGCCCTCCGGTACCAAGCTGGGGCTACCAGGATAACCGGCCTGTGCTATGATCCTGCGCCACAGGCGGGGTAGTAACTGCAGTGGGGGAAATGCATATAGAAGTTATGATTGATGCCAAGGGCAAACCAACACATCGGTTCCGCAGGCCATAGGGTCCCTCGTTCGAGACATGAACCTGTCTAGCTTCTTGTTGAATCCTAATGCCATGACCTCCACGTCTGGCACTCCCCACTTCTGGCAGATTGTCTGAAAAAACTTGTGGATGCAGAGACCACTCCCCCGGCGACAGGGTTTGGCGACTTAGGAAGTACGCCTCCAGGTTGTCCACCTCGGGAATGAATGTCGCCGATATGCAGGGTACATAAACCTCTGCCCACCGAAAAACCAAGCTCCTCTCACTCTGAGTGGCTTGACTCTTGGTTCCCCCTTGGTGGTTCACATATATGCCACCGCTGTGGCATTGTCTGAATGACTTCTCACCGAGGACCCCTGTAATCTGGATGTCTATGCCAGGAGGGCTAGCCGAGCCGTTCTGATCTCCCAGACTTTGATGGGCAGCTGCCTCTCCGCTTCTGCCCAAGTTCCTTGGCGAGTGAACCCGTTCAAGACCGCTCTCCAGCCTTCCAGACCACTGGGCAGAACCAAGCTACTAGAATTGCTGTCTGTAGGACACAAGTGTGGAAGCGTGTGGTATCGCCTCGAACATGGCCATTAGTCTGCCTAGTAATCGCATACATAGGCGAATAGTTGGTTCTCTTTTGCTTAGAACCAACTGAATCAATCTTTTGATAGCCTCGACCTTTACCAGGGGCAGGAACCCCCATCTTCTGTTCTGTGTCTAATCTCATGCCGAGATATTCCAACTGCTTTGTAGGTTGAAATGCTGATCTTTCCCCGGTTTAGGACTCAGCCGAACCTCTCGAGGTACTGAACCATGAGGGCTACTACGCATTCCACCAAGGAAGCGAGTGATCTTATGATTAAGAGGTTGTCCAGGTATGCTAGGACCGAGATCCCTTGGATCCCTTAGACTGACTAAAATAGGAGCTAGGACCTTCGTGAATACCCGGGGGCCGTAGCCAGCCCGAAGGGGGGCGCCATGAATTGGAAGTGACGCTGTATCCCTGCGAAGCGTAAAAACAAAAATATTTGATGTGGCTGAAAGACCTGGTACATGAAGGTAACCATCCTTTATGTCTATAGAAGCCAGATCCTTCTGGAGTGTGGCGGCTGCTGACCAAACGGATTCTATCCGGAAAGAGCGAACCCTTAGGTAAGCATTTAAACCTTTTAGGTCCAAAATTGGTCTTACATTGCCGATGAGCCTTGGTATGACAAACAGATTGGAATAGAAACCTAGCCCCTGTTCTTGGGCTGGTACCTCTACCATTATGCCCTGGTAAAGCAGGTGATCCAATGCCGCCCGCATTGAGGCCTTCCTTGTGGAGGAAATTTTAGAAATTCTAATCTGTAGCCTGCGGCCACAGATGATCGGACCCCCTCTGTCGGGGACCGATCCCCAGAGGCCTGTCCTTGCGATCCATTGTTAAAAGTTTGATCGCGCAGGAGGTCCGTACTGCCTGGAATTTGAGGGCCCTGGAACCGGGGGGAGCTGCCTTTTAAACGCAGGACCCCGGAACTTCTTTTGACTGGTAAAAGGGTACTTTTGCCACTTGAAACAGTCTGAATGTATTTATCCAGATATTTCCATGGAAGGGCAAACCTGCCAGCAGTCTTTTACATGGGGCTCGGCCGCCCAGTTCTTCAACCATAAGAGCCTTCTCATATGCACTAAAAATAGTGACGAGACGCCTGCTGGATTAAGTCTTTTTATAACCTCTACCGCAAAGCACAGAGCTCTGGGAATATCCAATAACTCCTCTGCCTATTGGGCAGGGATGTCTTAAGCATCTGTTTTGTCTGGTTCTTTAACGCCTGACAAAACTCCAATTGCAGCCACTGCTGGCTGTAGCCAGGGATGCTGGAAAAAGTGTCTCTAAACGTTTATCGACCGGGACCATAAACATTTGTATGTTTCCCCTTAGGCCAGTTAATGATTTATTCACCCATGAGATGGCTGCGTCCACAGTTGGGAGCGCCCCCTTTCTTAGAAAAATGTCTTTTCCATAGGGCAAATAACAGAAAACCTTCCAGGTGGTCTCCCATCCAGGCACTAACCAGGCCCGACCCTGCTTAGCCTCCGAGATCAGACGAGATCGGGCGCTTTCCGGGAGATGTGGCCTCAAGGACCTCACGGGTAGTTGAAAAGCAGTGCCCGAACCGGGACCTGAACCCTGGACCTTCAGACCCAAAGTCCGATGCTCTACCGACTGAGCCATCCGGGCCCCTTTTAAAGAGCACTTGGTCAGGGGAAAGAGTGCCTGCAAGCACAAATATTTCCTGGCAGACGTGCATAAAGACTACCCTCTCGTCAGCTTTAGGCGGCAGAAAAAATTCTGTCCGGTCGTCCCAATCCTGGAAACCAATTCCTCTAACAGAGGATGGACCGGAAAAGCTGCGTTGCTTAAAGGCGCTTTTAAAAGAACCCAAAGAGGATACCGCAGGAACCTGAGGCTCTGGAAATGGCAAATTAAATGCCGAGCGGACCATGTCTGTCAAAGACTGGACCCACAGACTCTCCGTCTGGGAGGCTGAAAATGATTCTTCAGTGGTAGATCCTCCAGGTTCTGTCCCTTTTGGCGATGGGGATCTAGTCCGCTTCTTGCCAGAAAAAGAGCCAGCGATCACAGCTGTTAACCTTTTTTCTCTAGCCCCCCTAGGGTGACGGCTAGCATCTCCTCTGTGATAACACAGGGTTGGGCCGACCTGGGCCAGCCTCCGCACCAGACCCCCTTAATGGCTTATCCAGGGTGACCCCTATAGGAATAACCTGTGGGGAAAGTATTGGCATATCATCAGAACCAGAGGAGGAACCCCTTTGTCTTTGCCTTTTCTCTTTTTTTTTTTTGTGTGTTTTGATCCTGAACCCTTGGAAGCCATAATACAAAACCGAAGGACTCCGCTTACAACAACAGACTGTTATAGCCAGGAGTACAAAAAAATAAGGTTTAGGGGACAATAGGATCACTAATGCCCAAAAACGGTGGGGCTCAGTATGTTTTCTTTTATAATATTATTCACCACATACAGCCCCACCCCCAACATGTTTGCCAGCATTCAACCTGTTGCCAAGGGGATTTTGGCTTAACAAAAAGTATTGGAGCTGACTCCAGCATGTAGTACCCCTTCTCGCCACCGGGAGTCACTGTGCTGCCAGCTCTACGTCCTCTCTCTCCAGCTCAGCTCTGAACTGAGCTAAGAACGCGCCTGCTGTGTATAACAGCAATTGAAGGCACGCCCACTCTACACTGCAGTCACGCTGCCCGCCCCCCCAACCCCCCCCTCCCGAACGGCGCGAAAATTTTCTATATGCATGCGCGCGTGCACGCGCGACTGTCGGGGGAGGAGAGCTCAGGAGGAGACGCACTCTGGAGCCCAGGAATGCAGGTTGGAGGACGCATCAGGCGGCAGATTTGAATCCCGGCAAGGTAAGGCTAAAACAGGCCCCTAAGGAGTCCCTTTAGCCTAGAGACAGATCTGTTGTTTTTTTTTTTTTTTTTAAAAGATCTTCAACCAGCGAGCAGCAGGTAGCTAGCAAACATACATAGATAGGTAGGGGGATCAAGTGATGGGGGGAAACATTTCAGGGCATCCTGTCCATCAGACATAGTGACCATGGTGCCAATGCAGAGCATACTCAGGCTACCCCCCTTAAGATCTCCCCTGGAGAGCCTGCTGTCGAACCAAGTCCCGCAGGCTCCCCTCTTACCTGCTCAATGCCGCAGGACGTTTTGCAAAACGGTCCAATCTTCTCCCATCTCCGTGGGTAGCGTAGTAGACCTTCAGGCCCTGGGGTCCTATGAAGGTACCCACTGTCCTGGACCTATATAGCACCCTGGCAAACAGGAACTTATGGTCTTTACAAACTCCAAGTCCTGGGCCCAGGGTCCAGCCCTCCAAAGAGGAGCATTATAGGCAAAACCCCACGGTTTGGGGCCCGGGTACTGTCCACTTTGGCACTGAGGCTCCTTGGACAGATCCGGTTAGCCCGCCCTTAATCCCAAGGATGTGGAGCAAAGCTATTCCGTGACCAACACCTAAGACACTGGCGAAAAAACTGAGGTACTTCCTCTATGGGAGGGGGTTATATAGGGAGGGACTTCCTGTTTGTTTGAGATTGCCAGTGTCCACACCTGAAGGTACTCCATATAACCCATATAGTAATGAATATGCTGCTCTGTGTCCCGTGATGTACGAGAAAGAAAGTGTAGCTGCTAACTTTTAACAAACAGACACTTACCTGTTACATGGTCCAGCGATGCGGCCGCCCGGAGCATCGCTCCTCTCCTTGGTGCCTCTATTGCCACTCTGGGCACCCGGCCTTGAGAGCTTTTGGCTTTCCTGTGGCGCACACACTGCGCATGCCCGAGTCTCGGAGTGGACAGGCGATCTCCTGGGACCCCTCCCTCTGGAGGGAGGGGCCGCCTAGGGGCAGAGGAGGAGTCACCTAGGCAGCCCGTAGGTGGAAGTGGGACAGAAAGTCTCACTCCTAACGAAGCCCCCACTCCCCCACCAAAAATAATTACATGCTAAACGTGGCATGTAAGGGGGGTGAGGAGTGCTTAAAGTGGAAGTTACACTTTTGGGTAAAACTCTGCTTTAAGTTATAACATCCTGTGCTCAGTTTTGTAATTTTTTTGCTTAGAATAAAGATCACAATTCTCTCACAAGTTTCGTGGTGTAACATCATCTTCAAATTATACAAAAAAATTGGGCTAACTTTACTGTTTAATGAATTAAAAAAAACTAAAGTGTATTTTTTCCCAAAAAAATTGCATTGGAAAGACCGCTGTGCAAATACAGTGTGACATGAAATATTGCAACAACCACCATTTTATTCCCTAGGCTCTCTGCTAAATATATAATGTTTGGGGGTTTCTAAGTAAGTTTCTAGCAAAAAAAATTGGATTTTTGTACTCACCATAAAACACTTTTCTCTGAAGTCCATGGACGGACACACAGCTTTCTTATACTCTTGACTGTAGGGTTATGTTCCGTCTATTAGGAAAGGACTAGGCAGACATGTTAATGGTCCCTATGGTCATGACCCCTCTCACTGCACTGAGCAGCTCAGTTTGTTAAAAAGCAGTACAAACTCAAAAAAGGAGGGGCGGGTGCCGTCTCCGTCCATGGGACTTCAGAGAAAAGGATTTTACGGTGAGTACAAAAATCCTATTTTCTCTTTCGTCCATGATCAGACACAGCTTCCTTATACTCTTAACAAAAGAAAGAAGGCACCACCAGGTCAGGAACAATGTGATTTTAATTTTGCAATAGGTACATTATCCACTTACATTTAAAATGAGAGAATTCTGCATACAAGTCCTTGCTGGCTAAGTGGATAATGCACCTATTGTAAAATTAAAATCACATTGTTCCTGACCTGGTGGCACCTTCTTTCTTTTGTTTTGCATATTTGGAGCCTGCTCTCGTCTTCCCCCTGGAGGCTTGCTCTGGAACATGGACTCTGTATTATTTTAATCTATAGGACTTTTTCCCATTCCCTGACACACGCTGTATAATACATCTGGCTTTCAACAGCCATGCCGTTAAAGCCAGCGACTGTAAAGCAGGATGAAGAATGGGACCTTGCGCGAGAAGGTCCTCCCGCATTAGCAGTCGCCAAGGAGCATCCGCCACCAGGCGTATTAGGTCGGCGTACCTAGGACGCCGAGGCCAATCTGGGGCCATTGGGATCCCCTCGGATTCTGTCTGTGCAGCAGAGGAGAAAGCAGTTTCAGTGTTTGACACCAAACGTTAGTGCTTATTCATAGCTAGTACTATGAATAATCACTAAAATATGGTGTGAAACGCGTCAGCCTTTTACCTCGTCTGCTGTGGCATGCTTTTTGTCTGTTTTTTTTTTATTTTTCAATAAAAGCAATTTTTTTTTTAGAGTGCGGCTGTCCAGAAAGTTTTTCCTTCATTTTGCATCACTCCATGCATTGCAAGCACCTTGGCTTTGGTTCAGGTGAGGAGACTTTCTGATTAGTATCTTAGAGCAGTGATTCTTCTTTTACCTTTCGATTCAGTCGAGAAGTCAGGAGATCCATGTCTGGCTCGCCCCATCTTAGGCAAAAGAGGCGGAGTTCCAGAGTTCGCTCAGAGTTCCAGAACATTGATCGGCAGGCAAGATTCTTCCTGTGTCCAACGACCCTGTGTTGACTGAACACCCCAAACTCCCCCGCAACTGGTCAGGCTGGTGTCCGTCGTGATCACCGTCCAGTGAAGGGGAAGGAAGGAAGAAACAACTTCCCGGCATGAAGAGCCAGAGATCTCAGCCATCAGACCAGGGAAGTCCTAACTAGTGGGCTCACCTGTTTGGTGGACGAGAAAGAAACCATCTTGTACCCTGATGAAACCACTTTGCAGACCCACTGATCGGAAATCAGGGAGGTCCACCAAGCCGCCAACTCGTGCAGACGTCCCCCACCCGAGAGTTGGTTGGGCGGGGCAAATCTTAATGCTGTCGCAGATTTGTTCGCAGGCTTGTTTGGCTTGCGAACCTAGGGACGTTTTTGTCCCCCAGCAGGCCCTTTGTCGGTCTGAGGACTTCTACCTGTGGGACCTGGCTGACGAAAATACCACTTTAGTGTGAAAAAAAAAAAGAAGAGGGTCCTGGCCTGCGGCATGGCTCTTTTCCTTTTCTGGACTGGGGGAAGAGCATGCTCTTACCCCCTGTGGCATCCTTTATAATGTCGTCAGGGAGGCACCAAAAATCTCCCACCCCGGAAAGGCAAATCTGCCAGAGCCTTCTTGGAAGTCTGGTCTGCAGACCAGATCTTAAGCCAAATCAGTGTCGCAGAGCCACCGCAGATACTGAGGCTCTGGAGATCAAGGGAGCTGCATCGCAGACATACTTGAGGCCATGCACTAACTGGTCAGCCAGTGATTCTCTTCCAACTCCTGGTGCAATAGTCTTGCCCATTCAGTAAGTGTCTAGGACACCTGTGCCATAGCCAAAATAAGCCGCAAGCCATAGAGAACATGGACCGACCTCAGATACTGAGGCTCTTCTCTGAGGTAAACTGCACTGTTTGCACCGTTCAGAAAGTCACCCCAGCACTAGAGGCCAAAACCTGTTTTAAAATCACACCAAGATGGGTACTAGCCGCCTCAGGAAAAAATAACGCAAGCCACAGCACGGCTACAAGAAAATGGCCACTGCCGCATTTCAATAGCAGCAGCGCGGCCACAAGAAAATGGCGCTAATTTAAAGAAAACCACCCCCGAGGGACACTGAGGTAGACGAGAAGGCCAAAAAAAAAAAAAAACAGTGGCCCCCGAGTGGAGAACCCCCCGCCACATGGCAGACCACCGAAACAGAGAATGGGCTCAGAATTTCCCCCGAAATCAACCCCCCTTAGGAAACCTCAGCTGTTCCATCCTACCAGGAGGAAAAGTACTTACCCATCCCTGCGAGGACTGCTGGCGCATTCCTGACAAACCCACTTCCGAGCAGTACAGAGTAGCTGTCGGCCACGGCCCACTGTGACACAGACAGCTTAGCAGTTTGGTCATATGTGAGCCCTGGAGCAAAAAGCTCACCAGCCACCCCTGGAGCAATGGGGTATGTCGTGACCGTCCCAGCGTGTAGCTAAGGCTTGCTCACGCTCGATAGTCGGACTGGGGGGACTACAAGCATCTATATTATACAGCCTGTCACCCAGCCGGCAGTTGATAGAAGATCTCAGGATTGGACCGACCCTGGGCAGGGCCGTTTCAGCTTTGTTAAAGTTTACATATTTTAACCATTAACATGTCTGCCTAGTCCTCTCCTAATAGACAGAACATAACCCTACAGTCAAGAGTATAAGGAAGCTGTGTCCGTCCATAGACAAAAGAGAAATAATGATTTTAACTTGAAACCAACAAGTGTCAAAAAAAGGTCTAGTCTTTAACCACTTAAGGACCGCAGCATGTACATTTACGTCGGCAGAATGGCACGTACAGGCACATTGGCGTACCTGTACGTCCCTGCCTAGACGTGGGTCGGGGGTCCGATCGGGACCCCCTCCCTGGTACATGCGGTGGTTCCCGTGGCTGTGATCCGTGCTGAGGGGGCGGCTGTTCGTTTTTGTCCGCCCCCTCCGGATCGCTCCCAGCCAATCCGCGTCCGCCACCCGCCCTCTTCCTGTGTAAACACAAGAAGGGGGAAGTGATGTCAGCTCTCCTCTCGGCGGTATTTTCAACCGCCGCTGAGGAGAGAAGACATCACAAGTGAGTCTGCACAACACTACACTGACACCAGGACACAGGCACATTTACCCCCCCCCCCCCTGATCACCCCACCCCCCTGTCACAGTGTCACTGAATGCAGTGATTACTGCATTTAGTGTTACTGTGACAGGCAGTTAGTGTTAGGTTCAGGGTAGCCCCGTACCCCCCCTAATAAAGTTTTAACCCCTTGATCACCGCCCTAGTTAACCCTTTCACCCCCTATTGCCAGTGTCACTAAGCAAACATTTTTCTGATCGCTGTATTAGTGTCACTGTTGCTGCTAGGTAGCTAAAAAAAAAAAATTAGATTTTTTTTTTTACTAAAGACATGTGGCTGAATACATTTTGGCCTTAATGTTTGACTACAATTTAGTTTATTCGATTTTTCTTATAACAAAAAGTAGAAAATATCGATTTTTTTTCAAAAATGTCGCTCTATTTTTGTTTATAGCGCAAAAAATAAAAAAAATCGCAGAGGTGATCAAATACCATCAAAAGAAAGCTCTATTTGTGGGAAGAAAAGGACGCAAATTTTGTTTGGGAGCCACGTCGCACGACTGCGCAATTGTCTGTTAAATCGACGCAGTGCCGAATTGTAAAATAGCCAAACAGAAAATATATCAGGAGGTAAAATAGCTCCACCAACAGAAAAAAAGGGGGCGTGAACCAGGCCAGAGGATTCTATACTGCTGCCCGTAGGACCGCCTGCCCAAATGCTGCGTCCGCAGCCTTTGTGACGTCCAACTTATAAAATTTAGTAAACGTATGTACGGAAGACCAGGTTGCCGCTTTGCAAACCTGTGCCATAGAGATCTGATGGTGTGCCGCCCAAGAGGCACTCATGGCCCTCGTAGAATGGGCCTTAACTGATAAGGGCGGTGGAACGCGCTTCAGACCATAGGCCTGAAAAATCAGCTGCTTAATCCACCTAGCCAAGGAAGACTTGGCAGCCGGCTGACCCTTCTTGGGGCCATCCGGAAGAACGAAAAGCACATCTGTTTTCCGAATCTTTTCTGTAGCCTTGAGATAAACCCTCATGGCTCGGACCACATCCAAAGTATGAAGCAATCTTTCCTCTCTGGACTGGGGAGTAGGAAAGAAGGATGGTAGGACTAGGTCCTGATTCAAGTGAAAACTGGATATGACCTTAGGAAGGAAAGAAGGCTGAGGCCGCAGAACCACTCTGTCCTTATGCAGAATCAGGTACGGTTCCCTGCAAGACAAGGCTGCCAGCTCGGAGACCCTTCTGGCCGAAGCCATAGCCACCAAGAAAACCAACTTTCGGGTTAGCAGCACAAGAGGGATTTCTGTCAGAGGTTCAAACGGCTGCTTTTGTAAAGCTGACAAGACCAGATTTAAATTCCAGGGGCAGAGGGGAGCTCTAATAGGGGGATTTACATGCAAGACCCCCTGCAAAAAGGTTTTCACAAGCGAATGTGTGGCCAAAGGCCTTTGAAACCATATCGATAAGGCAGACACCTGCCCCTTTAGAGTACTAAGAGCCAACCCCTTGTCAACGCCAACCTGGAGGAATCGCAAGATCCTGTCAATAAAAACTTGCGAGGATGGCCTCCTTGAGACTCGCACCACTCCACATAGGTTCTCCAGACTCTGTAATAGATATTTCTAGAGACTGGCTTTCTAGCTTGAATTAACGTAGATATGACTTGGGCAGAGAGGCCTCTGCCCTTAAGAATTAGAGATTCAGCCGCCAAGCCATCAAATTTAGCTGCTGTGAAGCAGGGTGGTAGATCGGGCCCTGAGACAGCAGATCTGGGCGCAGGGGGAGTGGCCACGGTGCCCTTACTGACATCCTCACGATGAGTGCGTACCAAGCCCTTCTGGGCCAGGCTGGGGCCACCAGGATCACCGGCCTGCGCTCCACCCTGATCCTTCGTAGAAGGCGGGGAATCATCTGTAGTGGAGGGAACGCATACAGGAGAGAAAACTGGTGCCAGGGGCAAACCAACGCATCGGTCCCGTAGGCCGAGGGGTCCCTGGCTCGGGATACGAATTTGTCCAATTTCTTGTTGAATCTTGTTGCCATGATGTCCACATCGGGAACTCCGAATCTTTGGCAAATCTCTTGGAATACCTGGGGGTGAAGAGACCCCTCTCCCGGGAGTAACTGTTGACGACTCAAAAATTCTGCTTGAGAATTGTCTATCCCT
This sequence comes from Rana kukunoris, assembly GCA_029574335.1. Lineage (NCBI taxonomy): Eukaryota > Metazoa > Chordata > Amphibia > Anura > Ranidae > Rana > Rana kukunoris. The sequence goes on from JAJQKJ010001820.1 coordinate 43,324, forward strand.
GGGATGAACACTGCTGAGATGCAGGGTACATGGGCTTCGGCCCATGAAAAAATCAGGTTTACTTCCCTTTGAGCCGCTAGGCTCCTTGTGCCCCCCTGGTGGTTTATGTATGCCACCGCCGTGGCATTGTCAGACTGTATCCTTACTGGCAGACCCTGCAGGGGAAGAGTCCAGGCGACCAGGGCCAACCGAGCAGCTCTGATCTCTAGGACATTGATGGGAAGCAGACTTTCTGCCTCTGACCACTGTCCCTGCTGGGTCCGTTTTCCTAGGATTGCCCCCCAACCTGTTAGGCTGGCATCTGTGGTTACTATTTTCCACGAGATGGGGCAAAAGGTTTTCCCTTTTGATAATTTTTGAGGGATCAGCCACCAGTACAGGCTGTGCCTGACTCCTGGGGAAAGAACTAATGGACGGTCTAATGCCTGTATGGACTTGTTCCAAGCAGAGAGAATAGCTGCTTGCAGAATTCTGGTATGGATCTGGGCATAGGGCGCTGCTTCGAAGGCGGCCACCATCTTTCCCAGCAGTCGCATGCATAGGCGAATAGTCGGCTTCTTTTTGCCTAAGACTATTTGAATCGTTTGAATCAACGACCTGATCTTCTTTTGAGGTAAAAATACCCTCTGGCATTCTGTATCTAACCGAAAGCCTAGATATTCCAACTGTCTTGTGGGTTGTAACCTTGATTTTTCTTGGTTCACAATCCACCCGAACTCTTCTAGATGCCGCACTGTGCGGACTACTGCATGATTGAGGTTGGAAGCTGAACTGTCGATAACCAGGAGATCGTCCAGGTATGCTAGGACCAAGATGCCTTCTGTCCTTAGGACGGCTAGCACCGGGGCTAACACCTTAGTGAATACCCGTGGAGCTGTTGCCAACCCGAAAGGGAGGGCTACGAACTGGTAATGACTTTGATTTATCGTAAAACGAAGAAACTTGTGATGTGCTGGGTAAATCGGCACATGCAGATATGCATCCTTTATGTCTATAGATGCTAGGAAGTCGCCCTGATGCAGGCTGGCTGTCACTGAACGTATGGAGTCCATACGAAAGGTCTGAATCCTTAGAAAGCGATTTAGGCGTTTGAGGTCTAATATAGGCCTGACGTCGCCATTGGGTTTTGGTATAACAAAAAGGTTGGAGTAGAATCCCAGACCCCTTTCTTGGGTTGGTACTTCTACAATTACTCCTTGGAGCAAGAGGCGATCCAACGCCTTTACGAGAGAGGCCCTCTTTAACGGGTCGCTTGGAAGACTTGACCCCTGAAAATGAGGAGGGGGGATTTCTCGAAACTCTAGTTTGTAGCCTGAGGCTACTACGGACCGAACCCAAGCGTCGGGAATTCTGGCCTTCCAGACTTCGGAGAAAAACTGAAGCCTCCCCCCCACCCAAGAGAGTGGGGGCGCCCCTTCATGAATCTGACTTGATGACTGGTTTAGCCGGCTTGCGAGACCAGGGCCTCTTGTTTGCCGCGGCTTGTCCCTGTGGGCGGCTATTAACTGCTGAACGCCCGGGAGGCCGTCGATCCTGACGAGAAGTCGAAGGGGCCGAGCCTACAATGGCCTGTCGTTTAAACGTGGGCCCACGCGGTCTTTTCTTGACCGGTAAGAAAGTACTTTTTCCACTTGATATGGTGTGGATATATTTATCTAGGTCTTCCCCGAATAGTCTTCCCCCATGAAAGGGAAACCCTGCTAAAAGCTTTTTGCAGGGTGCCTCTGCTGACCAGTTCTTTAGCCACAAAAGACGACGCATGTGAACCATCAGTAGAGATTAACGGGATGCCTGTTGGATGGAGTCCTTAATAGCATCTATTGCAAAGCAGAGAGCCCTAGGGAATTCTGCTAATTCATGAGTATGCTGAGCCGGCATGTCCTTTAATATATGTTTTGCCTGATCCTTCAAGGCCTGACAAACACCAATGGCTGCTACTGCTGGCTGAACCATGGCACCTACTGAGGTGAAAGCTGCTTTCAGTAGGGTCTCGAATTTCTTGTCGACCGGATCCTTGAACATATGGACATTTTCAACCGGACAAGTCAGGGATTTATTCACGCAGGAAATGGCTGCGTCCACTGTAGGGAGAGCCAATTTCTTTACATATTCCTCTTCCATAGGGTAGAGAATAGAGAATCTTTTAGGAGGGACAAAGATTCTATCAGGTCGAGCCCAATCCTGGTAAATCACGTTCCGCAGAAGGGGGTGCATTGGAAAAGATGCACAAGTTAATGGAGCCTTTAAAGAACCCAATGAGGATACCTCCGGGGCTACTAGTTCTGGCACTGGAAGTTTAAAGGCAGTGCGAACCATATCTGTCAAAGACTGGATCCACAGGCCCTCCGCTTGAGAGGCCGAAAAATATTCATCTATAGTGGAATTTTCCCTGTCTGAACCGTCGGGACTTGGGTCTGCCTGATCCCCTTGTGGGTCCCGTTCCTCTGAAGAGGAGACCTCTGCATCTGAAAACCCCACACTGGGTGAGGGGGATCTAGCCCGCTTGCTACTTGGGCAAGGACGGGAAAGCAACGCAGTTAACCTTTTCTCTAGCCCACTCATGGTGGCTGCTAGCATTTCTTCCGTCACGTAAACGGGAATGGGTGGATCGGGGGACGCCTCTGCCCCCAGCACCCCCAATGGCTCTTGTACTATGCCACTCGGTGTCCTGACTGGCGAGGGTGGGGCCGTAGAAGCCTGGCCCAAATCCTCTGACCCCGATGGAGACCCCTTTTGCTTTTTGGCACCTTTAGCAGCCTTGGCTGGTCCAGATCCCTTTGGAGCCATTGTACAACCTTGGGTCACCCCTATAGCCAACACCTGACTGTTGCAGCTAGGAGTAACCAATATGAGGGCAGGTATGAGGAAAATGAAAAAGAACTAATTTCTCTCTTTTTCTTTTTTTTTTTCAAAAAATTTTTTTTTTTTTACCCGCCTGGGAGGTGGCAATACTGAGGAAACCTGTGAGTATTGACACACCAATGCCCGTTAGCCGGAGTCCAAGGTAGACTCAGATACTGCTGGATCTAAGGCTGAGTCCCTTTAAGCAAAAAAACTTTTTTTTTTTTTTTTTTTTCTGGTCAATAGTGGACCTAAGTCCTAGACCTGAAGATCCACAAAACCGCCACTAGGTGTCCCTGTGTGGCCAAAAGACCCAGCTGCACGCTCTGTATCCTTTCTTCCTCTGCCTCCAGGAGGGAAAGACCAGCCAGAGAGAAGTGTTCCCTTTATACAGACCCTGACGCTGCTGGCCCGCCCCCCCGACGCACGCCGACGCTATAAAAGGCGGCGTGCACGCGCGCGTATGCGCGCGCACACACGCACACACGCGCGCGCACACGCGCGCACAATCGCGCGCACCACGCCTAATCTTATTGTAGTGCACACACAGCGAGGAAGCTGTCCCCTTGAGCTTCCTAAGAAACAGGAGTTTTTACCAGCAATTTCCTCTTTAAAACATGTGGGGTTGCAGTATCAGTGTTAACAGGCAGACCTGGGGTGAGTAGCAAATATATAACTTACACAAGTATACATATATCTACATGTTATCTGGGTAAACATTAGAATCCCCTCCTGCCTCAACAGACATAGTGGAGATAGTGGCTGATGCACCAGCATACTGTTAGCCAACCCAGAACCCCCAGGGGGATACCTACTGTCGAACCAAGTCCCGCAGGTTCCCTCTTACCTGCTCCACGCCGCAGGGTATTGCAAAATGCAAGAGGCCCAACCTTCCCCCATCTCCGTGGGTATTGTCTTGGACCTTCAGGGACCGGGGTCCTGTGTTAAGGAACCCACACCCCTGGACCTATATAGCATCCTGGCATCAGTAGCGTTTAGTTCTTGGAAGAGACTAAGGCACTGGAGCCCAGAATCCAGCCCTCCAAGGAGAGGCATTATAGGCAAAACCCCACTCCAGCAGGGCCCGGGTACCGTACATCTTGGCTCTGAAGCACTTCGGACGGATCCGGCTAGCTATCCTGGGTCCCGAGACCTCCGAGGGACAGCTAGACGTGACCAACACCTAAGACACTGGCGAAAAAACTAAAGCACTCTCAGTGGGAGGGGGTTATATAGGGAGGAACTTCCTGTGAAGTTGATTACACCAGTGTCCACACCTGAAGGTACCCATATAACCCATATGTAATGACTATGCGCTCTGTGTCCCGTGATGTACGATCAAGAAAACGCCTCTGGGCATTTAGCAGCATATTGGTCCGGTCCTTAAGTGGTTAAAGCGGTTGTATACCCTCTGATACTACTTTCACCTACAGGTAAGCCTACATTAAGGGGGAATTGTGCAGCTCTATACTGTGAGAACCAGACTCTGGTACCAAATTAAGCCTATACATTATCTTCTTGAATAATAATAATCATGTAAAACATTTAAATATATTTAGCTGAAGTCTTTAAATGTTGATCAAAAAATTACATTTTTCTTCTTAATGTCTCTTCATCAATGTCCACACCAACTAGAAACTCGATGCAGTCCCAAAATTTCAGTCTGTGTAGAAGAGAACATTCACTACACCCTAAGTCAGCAACCTGCAGAACACAAATGAATGCTATTAATTGCAATTACAGCTACAGCTTGTATATTTAAAGTGGATCTTCATCCTCAAAGACATTATTCCCTCTCTCCACCCCTCATCCAGTCCCCTGCAAGAATAGCATTTTTTTCTTTATTTATATATATTTTTTTATTTTTGTACTAAACCTAAACATCATTTGCCAAGGTGAATGTTGTACACTGTCCTACCTTTGCCTCCTTGGATATGCACATCACGTATCCCCGGAGGCAAAGTCTTTCATTCAGTAAAGGAGGAGGGGACAGGCCTAGCAGCGCATCACTAAGAGGTGCGCCGGCTGAAATTGGAACACCTGAGAGACTCACAATGTCACATCAAAACATGGTGTCGTGGGACCCAGCACTGCCAGATGAGACAAGGGTCTCAGCTGGACAACTCTGGATCCGCTGGGTGGGTGAGTGTGGAGAACTCGCCACTAGGTAAGTAGGTATTGCCTTTTTTAAATATGGGGGGGGGGTGGATATGATTTATTCTATAGCTGGTGTTACTTACAATACTTTACTGTGTTTGTTAGACTTCATGTACACAGGTCGTTTGGAAACCTCTTCTGAATATGCTGGAACTTGACGGCTAGTAACGGATGATTAAAAATGTCCCTTTTGACACTTTAATGCGCCGGGTTTATGCACGCTTGTGTTTAGAAGCATTTTTTAATAACGCCAATCCATCCTACGTCCTACTGATGTTGGGGATATATTTGCCACTGATCTTCCCTCCAATCCCCATGATACTCTTGGGATCCGGGACAACTGTGAGTCTCCCGTTATATCCTGGTTAGCTGGTGTCCAATCACTTTTTTGCCCAAGTAGTTTTGCTTGATTCTCAGAATCCATTTCTTGTTGAACTAAGTTTTCTTTGGAACCTTTTTTCTGCTCTGAGATTTTGTATTTTTTTTGTCTGTGCCTACTATATAGGACTCCTTTAGTTTTTAGTGATTTTTCAATTTCTGCTTCCTGTTCTCTCTTCCTTTGTCAAGTGATATTCTGCTTTCTTTAAATGGGTAATTTCCTGCTCCTAGATTGACCGATTATAATTAGCTGTGAAAGTGAATACAGTTCAATAATTAAGAAATTTGATGTATCTCCTTTAGCTCGCTTCTCTGTTTAATATCAATTTTCTTCATTTTTTTGAGCAGGTAGCAAGCATTCATCAGTCAATAGCTATAGATCAGGATTGGCTGTTGGCAGTTAGCTGTTATCTGTTATAGCTTTAGGCAATTTGACATGTAGTATCCACTCACAGGTTAATAAGTTATACACAGTTCATCAACCTGCAGAGTTTTAGTCTTTAGCTAGCTACAACCAAATAGCAGTATATTTTAACAGTATCCCCAGCAATCTGTATCCATTAGCTTTTTGAACCAGTCCATCAATAAGTACCCACTACAGCAATTTGCCAGTATTGTCCCATGAGGTGTTGTCACTGTCCAATGCAAAATGGCAATAGTTTATTAGCTGTCAGGGACCTACCTGTGGGCTCCGACGAGCCCCTGTTGCTCGCGCTCCTGCTCCAATTGCTTGCGTCGGCGCGCCGCGCGTGCACCTATCGTGCGCGCGCGTGCACGGCGCGCGACTGCGTCACGGGGGTGCGCGCGTGCGCGGCGGGAGCGTGCGCATGCGCACTAGCCCTTCCTCCCCTTTAAAAGCTTAGTAGCAGCAGTGACACCTTGCTGTCTGATCTACAGCTTTGTGTCCTAAAAAACCCTGAAACCTGATGTCTGTTGAAACCTGATACCTGCTTACCTGATACCTGCTCTACCCGATACCTGACCCGGCTCCGTCTGACTACCTGAATACCGTTACCGACCCCTGGCTTGATCCGACTCCGCTCTACTCTGCTGCCCATCGTTACCAGACTTATGCTTGAACTTTGACAACGCTACCTCCGCTACAGAGTGACTTTCGGGTGATCCGCCCATCTGACCCTTGTTGACTGCATACCCGTTCCTGTCTTGTATCCGATCGGCTCGTCCACCAGCTCCCGCTATCCGGTTCCGGTGGCCCTCCAGAGACGCTGTCTCCTACACTGCCTGTCCGCAAGATTTCCATTCCGACCGGTCTGCTATCATCACCAAGCACTCTTACCCCACCGCGCTCCCGGACTTGCTGTCCCCACTCCAGCAGCCCCTGAACCCGGGTGGTAAGAGGGTCTCCTTCCTGCATACGAGGCTCTATCCACGAGGTACGTAACAGTATCAGACAGCCATGTCAGAGCCTGCGGGAATAGCCCCTGCCATAGACGAAATCTGCAAACACCTGGCGTCTCTCACAGAAGCAGTAAAGAACCTACAGGAAGGCTACGTTAGGCTAGAAGGACAGGTACACAGCCTGGCTGCCCCCAGTGATCCAGCTGCTCCTTTAACCTCCAGATCCACATCGGCTGTTTCTGCTCCTTCGGTGGTAATGCTCCCACCTGAAACAAGAGTTCCAGTGCCAGAGCGATTCGCTGGCGACCGCACCAAATTTCGAGCCTTCCGTAGCGCCTGTGAGCTCTACTTCACCCTGCAACCCCGGACATTTTCCTTGGAGGTCACCAAAGTGGGATTCGTAATCTCCCTACTACAAGGGGACCCTCAGACCTGGGCCCACCGGCTGCTCGAGGAGAATGGTGACCAGATGCGGACCCTGTTCGCTTTTCTTGAGGCCATGGCTCTGCTATATGATGACCCTCAACGAGCCGCCACCGCAGAATCTGCTTTACTCACGCTCCAGCAAGGTCGCAGAGCAGCTGAGGACTATGTCACGGACTTTAGGCGCTGGAGCGCGGACACTCAATGGAACGATGCAGCTCTGCGGCACCAGTTTCGCTTGGGCCTTTCTGAAAGCCTGAAGGACAAACTCGCTCGAGTGGGGGTGCCCGAGACCCTCGAGGATCTAATTACCACAGCTATTCAGATCGACCGCCGGCTTCGTGAACACCGGGCTGAGCGATCTTCTCAGCCGAACCGTCCCACCTGGATGACTGCAAAAGTACCTATGCCGGCTTCTCGCTACCTGCCTCCTACCTACCCAGATCCCCCCAGCACCAACCAGGACTCATCTGAACCCATGCAACTTGGCCTCATGCGGCCAACACTACCACCTGAAGAGCGGGCACGTCGTCGCCAACTCAACCTTTGCATGTACTGTGGCGGGACTGGCCACTACGTTCGCAACTGTCCTGTTAAGACACGTAAGTGCCTCCTCTCAGCTCCTGTCAACTTCTCAGCCCTGTCAGGCAATGCAACCCACCTTGCTCTACCTTTCTCGTTACAGTGCCAGGGAAGGACTATTCCGGTCAACGCCATCCTTGACTCCGGCGCATGCAGTTGCTTCATCGATACCGCTTTTGTCAACCTGCACAGCATCCCCTTACGAAGAAAGACCCATGGACTCTCTGTTTTTCTGGCCGACGCTCCCGCATCAGTTCTGGACAGGTAACCCAAGAGACTCTTCCTCTACCCGCTCTAATCGCTCCTCAGCACAAGGAACTGTTGGTCCTAGATGTTATTTCTTCTCCTCTGTTTCCGGTAATCCTCGGCCTACCCTGGCTTCAGGCTCACAACCCTCTGATTAATTGGGCATCTGGGGAGGTGTCTTTTCAGTCCCCTTACTGCCAGCAATACTGTCTACCCGGGCCCACCAGTTCACCTCCCACCTTACTATGTATGGACTCTGACCCAAGCCTGCTTCAGTGCATTCCTGAACCCTATCATGACTTCCTGGACGTTTTTAGTAAACGGGGGGCCGACTCCCTTCCGCCCCATCGCCCCTATGACTGCCCGATCGAGCTCCTCCCAGGGGCCGAAATTCCTTTTGGGCGTATCTTCCCGTTGTCAGAAAAGGAGCAGGAAGCCCTAAAAATATATATAGACGAAAACTTACATAAGGGGTTCATCCGGCCTTCTACCTCCCCAGCAGGCGCCGGAATATTTTTCGTTACCAAAAAGGATCAGTCCCTTCGTCCATGTGTGGATTACCGGGAACTAAATAATATCACAGTGAAAAACCGGTACCCGCTACCCCTGGTACCCGAGCTCTTCCAAAAACTGAGGTCGGCTACCGTCTTCACCAAACTAGACCTGAGAGGGGCCTACAACCTGGTCCGTATTCGGGAGGGGCACGAATGGAAAACAGCTTTTCGTACCCGATTCGGTCATTACGAATACCTAGTCATGCCCTTCGGATTGTGTAATGCGCCCGCCACCTTTCAGCATTTTATTAATGACGTACTCAGAGAATTTCTGGACATCTTTGTAATTGTCTATCTTGATGATATTTTAGTCTTTTCCAGATCATTAGACAGACACCGAGAGCATGTTCGTAAAGTCCTCCACCGGCTCTGACTACACAGATTATACGCCAAGGCGGAAAAATGCGAATTTGAACGTCAGACCATCCAGTTCCTGGGCCTGGTAATCTCTCCCACCGGAATTAAGATGGACCCTCAGAAGGTGTCTGCTATCCTCGACTGGCCAGTGCCCCTGGACAAGAAGGGGGTACAACGCTTCGTAGGTTTTGCAAACTTCTATAGAAGATTTATCAGGGGATTTTCTGCAATAATTTCCCCCATCACACAATTGACCAGACAAAACCTACGCTTTCACTGGAACCCAGAAGCTCAAAAGGCCTTTGACCGACTCAAGAAGCTTTTCACGTCAGCCCCGATCCTCAGTCACCCTGATCCTGCACTACCCTATATCCTCGAAGTTGACGCATCTGAAGTCGCAGTGGGAGCTGTTGTCTCCCAACGCCAGGGGAATAAAGACCTAATGCATCCCATTGGATTCTTTTCCCGGAAACTTTCTCCTGTGGAAAGAAATTATGATGTCGGAGATCGTGAGCTACTTGCCATCAAGACCGCATTGGAGGAATGGAGGTACCTGTTAGAAGGCGCAGCCCACCCAGTATTAATTTATACCGATCACAAGAATCTTGAGTACCTAAGATCTGCTAAAAGGTTGAAGCCCCGTCAAGCCCGCTGGGCACTGTTTTTCTCACGTTTCTGTTTTCACATCACATACCGACCAGGTTCAAAGAACGTCAAACCAGACGCACTATCCCGGGTGCATGATAACCCCAAGGATATACCGGTTCCTGACACTATTTTACCAGCAGGTAACTTCCTACTTCTCCAGTCTGGTCTACTCTCCGAAATTAGAGAAGCATCCACAGACGCCTCCAAACCTTCCAGCATCACTTTAACATCTAGGGATGGACTGTTTTGGAGAGGCAGCCAAATTTTCGTTCCAGAAACAAGTCATGTGGAGGTCCTGAAACTCCTTCACGACCACCCGTTGGCAGGACACTTTGGGGTTCGGAAAACCCTCAAACTGGTACGTCGTACCTTCTGGTGGCCAGACCTGGAAAATTTCTGCAAAACATATGTTAACTCATGCCCCACGTGTAATCGAAACAAGACCACAAGAAGCCGAGCCTGGGGACTGTTGAAGCCCCTACCTGTACCCAATAGACCCTGGGAAATGATTTCTATAGATTTCATAGTAGAACTTCCTTGTTCGGAGGGGTGCACGGCAATTTTTGTAGTCGTGCACCGCCTATCCAAAATGGCTCATTTCCTTCCCTTAAAGCGGAGTTTCACCCTAAATATAAGATCTCCCATGCGCTTCAGCATACTGGCGTCAGCGCCAGTATGCTGGGTTTTTTTTTTTTTTATAGCACACTTACTGTTTTATCGTAGAAATCCTTTTCTGTCCCCCGCGGTGGACGGCGCCAGTACAGCGCGTCACATCTTCCTAAGATACCCGATATGGACTCGGGTATTTCCGGCGCTATGCGGCGCCTGCGCACAGACCTAGGAGCTGACTGCGCAGGCGCCGTATTTCTCCGAGTCCTATTTCGGAGAAATACGGCGCCTGCGCAGTCAGCTCCTAGGTCTGTGCGCAGGCGCCGCATAGCGCCGGAAATACCCGAGTCCATATCGGGTATCTTAGGAAGATGTGACGCGCTGTACTGGCGCCGTCCACCACAGGGGACAGAAAAGGATTTCTACGATAAAACAGTAAGTGTGCTATAAAAAAAAAAAAACCCAGCATACTGGCGCTGACGCCAGTATGCTGAAGCGCATGGGAGATCTTATATTTAGGGTGAAATACCGCTTTAAGGAGTACCCCAACGGCCGCAGAGACTGCTCGTATCTTCATCAAGGAGATTGTTTGGCTACATGGAATTCCCTCCAACATCGTGTCTGACAGGGGGGTTCAGTTCACGTCCCGCTTCTGGAGATCCCTATGTGAAACCTTGAAGATTAAACTCTCCTTTTCCTCAGCTTATCATCCCCAAACCAACGGGCAAACAGAGAGGACCAACCAGACTCTTGAACAGTACATTAGGTGCTTTACGTCCTTCTCTCAGGACGATTGGGTTCCCCTGCTACCTCTAGCGGAGTTCGCGTACAATAACGCCAACCACTCAGCCACTGGGCAATCCCCTTTCTTTGCCAATTATGGTTTTGATCGAACATTTTTACCTGACCTTTTTTCAGAATCCCCAGTCCCGGCAGTGCAGAGTACGATGGAGTTCCTCAGCCACAACAACCAGGTATTACGGGAAGCGGTGACTAAAGCTCAAGCTGCCAGTAAGAGGTTCTTTGACCGGAAGAAGAGAGGCAAATTGAATCTTCAGCCAGGTGACCAGGTATTGCTATCTACAACCAACCTCAAGTTGGCCTGTCCTTCAAAGAAGTTGGGACCAAAGTTCATAGGACCTTTTCCAGTACGAAGGAAGATCAATGAGGTATCGTATGAACTATCCTTACCTGATTCTTTGAAAATTCATCCAGTATTCCATGTGTCATTGTTGAAACCTGCAGTTCTGGATCCCTTTCCTAATAGGGGGACCAGTCCCCCAGAACCAGTTTTTGTTGATGGGTGCGAGGAATACGTTGTGGAGGCCATCCTCGACTGCAGGAAGCGGCAAGGGCAAACTCAATTTTTAGTAAAATGGAAAGGGTATGGCCCAGAAGACAATTCCTGGGAACCCGAAAACAACATCCATGCACAGAGACTGATTCGCAATTTCTTTTCCGCTCACCCTGAAAAAAGAACCCAATTTGGCATCCGGAGGCTGCCCCTTGGGGGGGGGCAATGTCAGGGACCTACCTGTGGGCTCCGACGAGCCCCTGTTGCTCGCGCTTGAGCTCCAATTGCGCGCGTTGGCGCGCCGCGCGTGCGTGCACGGCGCACTAGCCCTTCCTCCCCTTTAAAAGCTTAGTAGCAGCAGTGACACCTTGCTGTCTGATCTACAGCTTTGTGTCCTAAAAAACCCTGAAACCTGATGTCTGTTGAAACCTGATACCTGCTTACCTGATACCTGTTGAACCTGATACCTGCTCTACCCGATACCTGACCCGGCTCCGTCTGACTACCTGAATACCGTTACCGACCCCTGGCTTGATCCGACTCCGCTCTACTCTGCTGCCCATCGTTACCAGACCTATGCTTGAACTTTGACAACGCTACCTCCGCTACAGGAGTGACTTTCGGGTGATCCGCCCATCTGACCCTTGTTGACTGCATACCCGTTCCTGTCTTGTATCCGATCGGCTCGTCCACCAGCTCCCGCTATCCGGTTCCGGTGGCCCTCCAGAGACGCTGTCTCCTACACTGCCTGTCCGCAAGATTTCCATTCCGACCGGTCTGCTATCATCACCAAGCACTCTTACCCCACCGCGCTCCCGGACTTGCTGTCCCCACTCCAGCAGCCCCTGAACCCGGGTGGTAAGAGGGTCTCCTTCCTGCATACGAGGCTCTATCCACGAGGTACGTAACAGTATCAGACAGTCATGTCAGAGCCTGCGGGAATAGCCCCTGCCATAGACGAAATCTGCAAACACCTGGCGTCTCTCACAGAAGCAGTAAAGAACCTACAGGAAGGCTACGTTAGGCTAGAAGGACAGGTACACAGCCTGGCTGCCCCCAGTGATCCAGCTGCTCCTTCAACCTCCAGATCCACATCGGCTGTTTCTGCTCCTTCGGTGGTAATGCTCCCACCTGAACCAAGAGTTCCAGTGCCAGAGCGATTCGCTGGCGACCGCACCAAATTTCGAGCCTTCCGTAGCGCCTGTGAGCTTTACTTCACCCTGTCTCCTACACTGCCTGTCCGCAAGATTTCCATTCCGACCGGTCTGCTATCATCACCAAGCACTCTTACCCCACCGCGCTCCCGGACTTGCTGTCCCCACTCCAGCAGCCCCTGAACCCGGGTGGTAAGAGGGGCTCCTTCCTGCATACGAGGCTCTATCCACGAGGTACGTAACATTAGCTGCTAGAAATCCTAAAAAAGAAAAGAAACAACCACTCCAGTTCTGTAAATTCTATGTTTTATGACTTAAAGCGGTTGTATACCCGCTGCCTTTTTTTTTTTTTAAAACTGAAAAGCAAAAACCATAATGAGCTAGTATGCACCGCATACTAGCTGATTATGAAATACTTACCTTGGAACGAGGTGAGAGGAACTTACCTGGTCCAAGCCGAGGGAGATGTCATCTTTCCTTGGCTGGTCTTCCGGGTATCGCCGCTCCATCGCTGTGATTAGCTGGACCGGCGATGTCATCACTCCCGCGCATGCACGTGGGAGACTTCTTGCCGGCAAGGTCCGGCGGCTGCCGGGCCTTTAGCCGAGGATCCCCGCTGCGCATGTGCTGCTGCAGTCAGCGGCACATTGCGGGGGGAATATCTCCTAAACCTTACAGGTTTAGGAGATATTCTTTATATAATAAGGCTTTGAACAGTCCAGATGAATTATATTAAATCGCAGGTATAATCACAGTCGCAGAGATATCAACAAGGCGTTATCCACACACACTCTGCAATTTCTGTGTTCTGTGGCTTAATTGGAGCTCTGATGCCAAGTCCAAAGCAAGATATCAAATGGCAGTAGTTTATTAGCTGCCAACAATCCTAGCAAAAAAAGCCAGCCACTCCAGTTCTATCATTTCTGTGTGCTGTGACTTAATTGGCGCTCTGATAGTTTATGGAAAAAAAAATAGAAATATATAGCATATCTTTGAGCAGTCCAGAGAAATTATATTTAGCCCAGGTTCACACTGGGCTGTGGGAGTGAAGCCGTGCGAGTTCAGCTGAATTGCACGGCTTCACTTCCGCTCGGCAGTCCCGATTTCGGCCGCAATTTCAGAGACATCTGTGCAGGTTTCTGCACAGATGTCAATGTAAATCGCGGCCCCAAATCACAAAAAGTAGTACAGGAACTACTTTTTGAAATCGGTGCAGTGCCACAGATGCGGCGTCGCACCGATTAGGACAGTCCCATTGCCGACAATTTGAGATGTGATTTGACATGTGAAATCGCATCTCAAATCCTACCTAGTGTAAACCAGGGGTTAATCACAGTTGCAAAGATAGCAGAAAGGCGTTAATGCAATTCAGTGCTGAAGGAGCAACTTTTGCAGTTTTTAGAGGTAAATAGCAGAAATAAATAGCAGTATGTAGCAATATATGGCAGTGTATGGAAATAATAGTATGTCGTTTTATATAGTCCAGAAACAGATAGAGCATTTATAGTCCATGACAAGAGCACACTTACCGCTGCTGCCACTGTTGTTAATCTTTCTTTCTCCCACAAATAGTGGTGCTGAGGAAACCAATGTAAACACATGCAAACTGCCACTCTAAACAGACACTCAGATTCTTGCTTGTTTTTGGGGGGCGTGGTGTAGCCAGGCTTGGAGATGGACGCCTGATTGGAGAGCTCCCGCCGCCACGGACTCTTAAACTTGCTCAGTGAGCCGGTAAGCTGAGTTTCAGCACCCAAAAATCGTCTGTCGGTGTCACGACGATCCCCGTGATCATTTGGGAAGATTATACAGTTTCCCCGGTGGACTCTTCGGCTCTCTGTGGCATCGCCCCTATTGGCGAATTGACTGTCATGGCGGACAATCAGCTGGCGAAACCTTCCCAACAACACCCGGTGGATGGCGTATCTTGCCGCAACACGGGTCAGACAATCGGGGATACGCTCGGTTTATCGCAAGGACCCAGCCTGAATGATTTACACTCGGTAGCAGCTGATATCAAATCGACGCTTGCTGCAGCCATTGCCGAATTGAGCATAGATATACGCGCAGTTACGGTGCGTGTCATCGACATGGAAAAAACAACTGCGCAACACAATATTATACTGCGCCATGTCAATCGCAAAGTGGACGCGCACACTCTTCATTTAAGGGATCTAAATCGCCAAGTCGAGGATTTAGAGAATAGAAGCAGACGCCATAACTTGCGTCTGAGGGGTCTGCCAGAAACCGTGGACATTGACCAGCTATCCCCTGTGGTCGTGGGCATCTTTAATAACCTCTTGGGCCGCCCTCTTCAATCCACCATCAAGATGGAACGTAGTCATAGAGCTCTGAGGCCCAGGGGTAAGGTAACAGAACCTCCTAGAGATGTCATTTGCTGCATCGTTGATTTTCAACTTAAAGAGGAAATTCTGAGAAATGCTAAATTGAGATCCAAATGCTATTTCGAAGGCGCAGTACTCCAAATATATCAAGATCTTTCACGCATTACCCTTCAACACAGAAGAGATTTGAGACCATTGCTCGAAGTACTGCGTGATAAGAACATAATTTATCATTGGAAATTCCCATTTGCACTGTTGGCGACTAACCAGGGCCATTCTGCCCTTCTGCGTGTCCCAGAAGACTTGCAACCTTTCTGTGATGCCATGGGGATACCCTATATGGATGTACCTAACTGGTACGCGGACTTCCGCTTCAAATCTCACAAGAAAGACTTTTTGCTAGAAGATAACATGGAAACTGCTCCGACTAGATTTCGTAGACGTCGTTCACAATCCGGCGACAGAACACCAATTTCCACTACGGATCCTCAAGCCAACCTACAATCGCCAGGCTCTACACGTTATAGGAAATCAAGACGCAAATTCTGAGGTCTTACTGTGTCTATTGGAAGGGCTTCTTTTCTCCATTTTTTTTTAATTGCAATGGGCGAATGTATGATTTGTCTTAGTTTTGCTTACTCATTGTTTCAGTTTTGGTTACTATGCTTAGCTCATCATCTGCTTTCTTAATATACTGTTTCTCTGTTGCTGCGGAACGGATTCACAATATTGTATCTTCACATCTGAAGAATATTGCTTGGTTGTAACCAAACTGAAACATTGTCTCCTAATGCCCTGTATTCATTTACATGACTTTTCTCTCTCTTTGTAATGCTCGCTTATGCTTGATTGAAATCAATTTGAATGGGTTTGGTTACCTACTTGAGGCTCACATAATAGTTTGTTTATCTAAATTTTTTCAGTGGGCACGAGGATCTAATTAAACCTTTTCAGAATCAAGGTTATACATATCAATCTCCTTTTGAGCTTATCTGTGCTGCATTTTTTGACTGCTTTAACGCTAGCCGACCCATGAACCCATTGTGGGGATGCATTGGGGAACAATCCCTGAAAGTCATATACAAGTTATTTTTTTTTTTTTTTTACTTTCTTTGTTCTCTAGTATCCATACAGTGGAAATTTGTTAGTGGTCTGCTGGCGGCGGAGTGCTTTATGGTCTGGTTGTTTGTCTTTTTACCTAGTTCTTTCCAACCCTCACTTAGTGACTCCTTGTGTCCTTCAATCCGATAGGGTTTGGACGCAAGATTGTCGCTACATTCTTTGCCTGGTGTACATCCCTACAAGGATATTTTCTACTCTCGAGTATACACATACTTTTCTACTGTACATCAGTAGTACTTAGCGAGTTCTCGGAACTCGATACTTTGTTATTCTCACAACCTACCCTTTTTTCCCTTATATTTTTTACTGCCCTTCCCTTCCCCCCCCCCCTTTTTTTTTTTTTGTGAAATGTCACTTCCCAATGGGAATTTTTCGCTGCAGCAACAAAAAGTTAAAATGTATTCACTAAACGTAAAAGGTTTGAATGTACCTGAAAAGAGGTCAAAATTGATGATGATGTTAAGGAAATCAAAGGCAGACGTTGTCTTACTGCAGGAAACGCATTTTAAAACTAATAACTATCCGACATTTAAGGATAAACGATACCCTCTTATTTTTCATGCAACCAACTTAGATTCTAAGTCTAAGGGGGTGTCTATCCTAATCTCTAAAAATTGTCCGTTTCAAGTGACTGACTCCAAGATTGATGTAGATGGGAGGTTCTTGTTTATTAAAGGGACGCTACACAACAAACCGGTTACCATAGCAAATATATATGCTCCTAATAGATTGCACGCTACATTTTTCAATGACACGCTAGGATTGTTGGAATCTTTTGCTACGGGTTCACTAATTGTAGGAGGAGATTTCAACTTGACACTTAACCCCCTGATAGATACGTCCTCGGGATCGTCTAAGATCTCATATAAAACCTTACGGGTGATTAAGGAATCTATTAGACGATTATCATTACATGACACATGGCGCACGTTGTTCCCCAATACGAAGGACTACACTTTTTATTCGCCCCCACACAACACATATTTCAGACTGGATTATTTTTTTAATATCACAAACTGACCTAGGCGCCCTTCTTGAAGCCACGATAGACCCAATGTTTCTTTCGGAACATAGCCCTATTACTATGACTTTGTCCTTTGGAAATAAACCTATTACACCAAGACTTTGGAGATTAGACAATTCCCTTTTAAATGATGGCGGTAATGTAACAAAGCTTGCTACCAAGGTTGATAACTACTTCAATGATAACAACGGTGTGGATGTCCATCCTATAGCAGTTTGGCTGGCGCACAAATGCGTGATTAGGGGGGACTTGATATCGCTAGCTGCCACTAGGAACAGGTTAAGGCAAGCACAAATTAAATCTCTAACTGAACGTATTGGCCACTTGGAAATTAAACACAAACAATCACTCGCTATTGACACCCTGACTGAACTTTCAAAGGCAAGGGAGGATCTCTTACTTCTTCTGGGAAAAAAAGTTAAGCATAACCTTGATCTTTCAAAAAAACTATTCTACGAATACGGTAACAAGAGTGGAAAGCTCTTGGATAATATAATAAATAATAAGGGTTCTAGGCATAATAACATATTCTCTATTTCTGATCCATCTGGCAAGGTGTACACGAAATCTGATGATATAGCTAACCAATTTCGCTTGTTCTACTCTAAATTATACAATTTACACGAGGCTACACCTAGGAAAACTGCTCCCTCTAGGGCTGACCTAATTTCAGAATTTCCGAAACTCCACAGCCCAGGCCCCATAGACACTGACAAAGCGAAATCTTTAGATAAACCTATTGAACTTAATGAGGCTTTGTCAGCCCTCAAGCAACTTAATACAGGCAAAAGCCCGGGCCCAGATGGCTTCACGGTTAACTATTATAAGACCTTTACGGATTTACTCCTCCCTAATTTTATTTCTGCATTTAACTCAATCCCAGCTCCACCCCAGCTGACTAAAGATCTATTGGAGGCACATATTACCATGATCCCCAAGCCTAATTCTGATCATAATTTGGTTTCCAATTATATGCCAATCTCGCTTTTAAATGTTGACATCAAATTGTATGCGAAAATTATAGCCAATCGTTTACTGCCTCTTTTATCTTCAATAATATCTTTAGACCAGGTGGGCTTTATACCGGGAAGAGAGGCAAGAGACAATACGTTGAAGGCTGTTCTTGTGCAGAGTTGGATGGGAGAGTCTGGTTTCCCCGGATTTTTTTTGTCGCTCGACGCAGAGAAGGCCTTCGACAGGATAGCCTGGGATTACATGCTGGAAGCTTTGAAAGCATTGGGTTTGCACGAACGTATGCTCCAATATATTAGTCTTTTATACTCCTCACCCACGGCTAGGATCAAGGTTAATGGCGGACTGTCGGAGGCCTTCTCCGTGTCGAATGGTACGCGACAGGGATGCCCATTGTCCCCGATCATATTTGTACTCGTCTTGGAAACGCTCCTCAATAGATTACGTATGAATCAAGATATCGTAGGGATTACCATAAGAGATAAATCATTTAAATTGGCGGCCTTTGCAGACGACATCCTAATGTTTTTATCCAAACCTATCATTACTATTCCCAACCTGCTTAAAGATTTCTCTCTGTTTTGTACTATTTCTAACCTCAAAATTAATTTCAAGAAATCGAAAGCCATGAATATATCTCTTCCCATGAGCGATGTTGACTTGTGTAAACTTGACTTCCCCTTTGGCTAAGAAGACACTAGCTTGTCTTACCTTGGTATTAAATTGACGCCCAAAATTAATGACCTATACAACAGGAATTTTTTACCCCTACTGCGCACCATTAAAAATGATTTTACCAAATGGGATAAGGGCTTCTTCTCCTGGTTTGGGAGGGCGGATATTATAAAAATGAATACCCTCCCCAGACTCCTATCTCATGCAGACCCTCCCGATCAACATCCCCAACTCCTTTTTTAAGGCCTTCAAACGGATATGTCTTAAGTTTCTTTGGAATGGTAAACAAGCCAGAATAAAATGGGACAAAGTAATAGTTCCTAAACTTATGGGAGGCATTGGTCTTCCAGATGTGGAAAAATATTATTGGGCCTGTCATTTGACAAGAATAGTTGATTGGCACTTGCATGCTGGACTTAAAGATTGGATTTCATTAGAAGAGTCCATTTATTGTCAACCAACCCCACTGAGATATTTTCCATGGATCTCCCAAAGCAAACTCCCGAAGGCAATCAAGTCCCACCCGATGACAGGGACCACTTTAAAATTTTTTAGATCTCTTTGTAAAAAGATTGATATCTCATCGGTCCATGGCCCCTTGTCGCCATTATGTTGCAATCCTGAAGTGGGGACTGATAAACGGACTGGTGATCCCATAATAACTCGTATGGATAGGGAATATAGAGCTGAAATGCTGTTTGATCGAGGTAACTTAATGTCTTACGAAAACTTTCTCTACTAAATATCCCGACAGTTCCATTTCATTAGCTTTCTTTAATTTACTAGTTCGATTCATTGACAGACCAGACACACTACAGAATTGGCATAGACCAAAATCACAATTTGAAACTCTGTGCATTCTCAATGGCCTCCGGAGGCATTTGATTTCCTTAATATATAACTTGAAATGGGAGAAAGATCTAGATATCTCAATCGCTCCAGAACAATGGTCAATTGTCTTCCGTCGACTACATAAGGGTTCACTTAATGTCCTTACCCAAGAAAATGGATACAAGCTCTATTGTAGATGGTATAGAACCCCTTATGTAATCAATAAGTTCAACCCGAATGTATCTAACCAGTGCTGGCGCTGTAACTCAGCTACAGGCACTTTGCTTCATATATGGTGGGAATGCATTTCTATTGTCCCCTTTTGGAAAAAAATTCACGATTTGATATCCAATATCACTGCACACACACCTGATTTTACTGCAGAACAGTATCTTCTACACCTTTCTTCTCTGCCCAACTCAGTCTACAAAGATTTGATTATTTTACATCTGATAAATGCTGCTAAGTTATGCATTCCTCTCAAATGGATGCAATCTTCCCCCCCACGTGTCTCTGATTGGATTAAAAAGGTTGAACATATTGCAAATATGGAGGACTTGATTCATCAATCGCACGACTCCTCTAAAAGTTACGTTGAGAAATGGGCTTGTTGGATACACTTTACAAATTCAATGGAGTTTAGTGTACTGATGAATAATTGATCCACCTTTAGATTAACATTGATGGGCTGGAGCTCTGTTTCATTATTATACATATATTTGTTTGCGCCTCTTCCTTTCTGTATGTGACATTTCACACTTATTCCCTCTTCCATTAATATCTATCCCCTGTTCTACCGTATTATATTTATATTATCTCAATGTTTATATTGTCTTGCTGCTTATGCATGTTGGCATTTGTTATAGACTTATCTTTGCTTGTAAAACAACTACCGATTTGTTTTGAATTCTAATGTTGTTTATTTTTATACTGATACTTTGACTTTTTGTATCACCTTGTTATGAAATACCAATAAAAATAATCAAACACAAATAGTGGTGCTGTGCTATTACCTTATCGTGTTAATGCAATTCAGTGCAAAAGTATAAAGCAAGATATCAAATTGGCAGTAATTTATTACCTGCTATCATTCCTAGCAGAAAAGAAAAGCCAGCCACTCCAGTTCTGTAATTTCTGTGTTCTATGACTTAATTAGTGCTCTGATAGCTTATGGAGAATAAAATGGAGATTTATAGCATATCTTTGAGCAATCCAGAGGAATTATATTTAATCACATTTATGATCACAGTCGCAGAGATAGCAGCAAGGCATTAATGTGATTCAGTGCTGAAGCAGCAATTTTAGCAGTTTTTATAGGTAGGTATCAGATAGCAAAAATATATAGCAGTATGTAGCAAAATATAACAGTGTACGGGAGTGATAATATGTAGTTTTATATACCGTATTTATCGGCATATACCGCACACTTTTTTCCCCTTAAAATCAGGGGGAAATCGTGGGTGCGCGATATACGCTGATACTGTTTCAGCGGTGTTTGTTTTTTTAATTGAACGCCGCAGCCTAGAGCCGAGCCGACCGAGCACTCGGCTACGACCGCAGCCACACGAGAGGAGCCAAGAGAAGCCGAACAAACAGGAAATCTGGCTCCTCTCGGCTCGGCGCCTAATTCAAACACGAACACTGCCGCAAACCCAGGCAACGTGTGGATGGAGGACTGGACGGACCCCGCAGACAACCCACGAGAAAGCCGCAGACTGAGGCCGCGAGGAAGCCGCAGACGGACACCTGGAACGCCGCAAGGAAGGCTGGAAGGAACCTGTGCATGCCACAAACGGACGCCGGACCGAACAAGGCCGCCGATGGACGCCGGGCAAGACACCAAAACTGTAAGTAATAAAAAAATATATATATATTCCAGGAATTTCCCTGCTAGATTAGGGGTGCACGCTATAGGCAGATAAATACGGTAGTCCAGAAACAGATTGAGCATTTATAATCCATGAAAATAGTTCATGAAAAGAGTACACTTACCACTGCTTTTACTGTATATTCCTTTCTCCCACAAGTAGTGGTGCTATGCTATAACCTTATCGCAGCAATTTTTTTTAGCTATTGCCAAAGGGGAAGTTGTAGCCAGGATCATAAGCCAGTAGCTAAGGCTCATATTTCTTCATGCTAGGAAGGGAGTCAGCAACTTTATCATCCTCTTCCAGCGCTGATTTTCCTGATGTTCCAGAGTAAAGCCCCATACACACGGTAGGACTTTTTGACAACAAACTTCAAAATTAACAGGTTTTCAAAAAAATCCTACCGTATGTACTCTCCATCGGACAAACTTTTTTGGTTTTCAACAGACAAAAGTTCGCTCTGCAAACGGACAAACTTTTCAGCAACAAAAGTCCTACGGTGCAAAGTCCTATCGTGTGTACAGAAATCCATCAGACATTTGTCCGAAGTACAAACACGCATGCCCAAAACCAATGTTAAAATCAACCAACAATAGCAGAAGTTGACTAAAGGGTGGCGGTAAAAGAGCAGAAAAATAGGATTTTTATAACAGCTTACCTGTAAAAATCCTTTTCTTGGAGTACATCACGGGACACAGAGAAGCATAGTAAATTACTATGTGGGTTATAGAGCCTACCTTCAGGTGATGGACACTGGCACGCCTATAAGGCAGGAAGTTTCCTCCCCTATATAACCCCTCCCATACCAAGAGTACCTCAGTTTTGTAGCAAGCAATAAGTGTCCCAATTTCCCCATAAAGAGGGGCAGGAGCTCTGTGTCCCGTAATGTACTCCAAGAAAAGGATTTTACAGGTAAGCTGTTATAAAAATCCTATTTTCTTTATCGTACATCACAGGACACAGAGAAGCATAGTAATTACTATGTGGGACGTCCCAAAGCAATGCTAATGAGGGGAGGGAGAAACCAAAGCCCGCCGGGCGCCATCAGACGTGAGGAATCAAACTGCAGCCTGCAGCACACTGCGCCCGAAGGCGATATCCTCACTCTTTCATATATTCACTTGGAAAAATTTGGTTAAAGTGTAGACTGACGACCAGGTCGCAGCCTTGCAGACCTGAGTCATGGAGGCATGGAGTTTGCTTTAATCTTAAGCAGAGGAATCTTTCCTTTCAGGCCAAAAGGCTTGAGTAATGACCTGTCGATTCTAATTAGAAATAGTGGACTTAGACGATGCATGTCCGCTTCTAGGACCATCTGGCAGAACGAATAGGATGTCTAATTTCCAAATCTTAGCAGTAGCTCTAAGATAGATTTTTACTGCTCTCAGTACATCCAGAGTATGCAACAATCTGTTGCAGAATTAGGTTTCGGAGGAAAAGGAGGAAGAACCAGACCTTGGTTCAGATGGAACTTGTAAACTACCTTAGGGAGGAAGGCCGGATGAGGCCGTAGGACCACCCTGTCCTTGTGAAGAATTAGGTGTGGCTCTTTACATAAAAGGGACGCCAACTCCGATACCCTTCTAGCAGAGGCTACCAAGAACACCATCTTCTTGGTCAAGAGGACCAAGGGAAAGGTGAGCCAGAGGCTCAAAAGGTTGCTTCTGTAGGGCAGAGAGAACCAGATTCAGGTCCCATGGACACAAGGGGGTTTTAATTGGAGGATTAACACAAATCACCCCCTGTAATAAGGTTAACCAGAGAATGTGTAGCTGGTGGCCTTTGAAAAAATATTGAAAAGGCCGACTTGGCACTTGATGGAACTCAAGGCTAATCTCATGTCTGCCCCCAACTGCAGAAACTCCAGTATTCTGTCAATGAAATACCTGCAAGGATGCCACCTTTGGGCTTCGCACCAGGCCACATATGCCTTCCAAACTCTGTAATACATAAACCTAGAAGCTGGCTTTCTGGCATGAACTCGTGTGGACACTTAAGAATTAGAGAGACCCCTCCTCTTTAGGATATGGGTTTCAACAGCCAGATCGTAAAATTTTGAGACCGTAAGGAAGGGTGGAATATTGGCCCCTGTAAGAGCAGGTCTGGACGAAGTGGAAGGATCCATGGATGTTCTATAGACATCCTTACAATCTCTGCGTACCAAGCCCTTCTGGGTCAAGCAGAACCACTGGTTTTCCTTCCGAGTTTATCCAGCAAAGGAGGCGGGGTAACATTTGCAGCAGAGGAAACTGATAGATTAGGGAGAACCAATCCCACGGAAACACCAGCGCATCCATTCCGCAAGCGAGCGGATCTCTTGTTCGGGACAGAAAATTGTCCACCTTCTCATTAAACCTTGATGCAAAGAGATCCCCATCTGGTGTTCCCCACCTCTGACAAATGCCCCGGAAGATGCCTGGGTGAAGAGCCCACTCTCCTGGGAGCAGCTGCTGGAGACTTAAGAAGCCCGGCTGCCAATTGTCTATTCCTGGAATGAAAATCGCCGATACGCACGGGACATGCTTTTCTGCCCAAATCAGGATCTGATCCACCTCTTTTTGGGCACCCTGGTGATTTATATATATGTGACAGCTGTTGCATTGTCTGATTGAATCCTGATTGGGAACCCCGTAATCTGTCCGTCCATGCTGATAGGACTAGACGAGCTGCCCAAATCTATAACAGGTTGATGGGTAGAGATTTCTCGGAGACCGACCACTCTCCCTGGAGAGATAGCTCCTCCAGGACTGCACCCCAGCATAGCAGACTGGCATCTGTAGTCACAACCTGCCAAGATATTGGAACCAAGGACTTCCCTTAGCAAGTTCTGGGGAACCAGCCACCAGCAAAGGCTCTGCCGAACTGTAGGGGAGAGCAACCTAGGGAAGTCTAAAGGCCTGGGCCTTCTTGTTCCAAGCGGATAAAATGGCACGTTGTAGTCTCCTTGAGTGGAACTGGGCAAATGGGACGGCCTCGAATGAGGCTGCCCTTTTCTCCAGGAGTCGCATACAAAGGCGTATAGAAGGCTGACATTTTGAACTGACCAACTGGACTAGTTCCCTTAAAGAATCGACCTTCATTTAAGGCAAAGATATCTTTCTTTGATCTGTGTCTATGAGCAGACCTAAATATTCCAACCTCTTGACAGGAACTAAGGCGGACTTGTCCAGGTTGAGATCCTAACCCATGGACTACAAGTACCTCACGGTTCTGCATATTGCTAGATTCAGATCGATAATTGAGCGATCTACCAGCAACAGATCTTCCAAATAGGCTACTATAGATCTGCCGTGAGGCCTTAGATTGCCTGAGGTGCCGTGGCTAGCACCAAGGGTAAAGCCACAAACTAAAACGGCGCTGATTTATCACAAAGCGTAACAGCTTCTGATGGCCGAGAAAGACAGGTATGTGTAGGTATGCGTCCTTGATATCTATGGACGCTAATAGTTCCCCTCCCTGCAGGGAGGCGGTCACTGACCGAATTGATTCCAATCGAAAGGATCGGACATTTAGGAACTGGTTTAGGGCCTTGAGATCCAGAATGGGTCTTACGTCTCCATTTGGCTTAAGGACAGTAAAAGGATTTGAATAGAAATCCAAACCTTGCCCTTCCACCGGTAGTTCTATAATCACCCCTTGCGGGTCGATGGGTAGAGAAGAGCAGATGATCCAAGGCAAATGCTAGAGACTTTCTTTTCCCTGGGTCTTTCGGGACGCTTGAGGCCAAGAAGCGGGATGGAGGAAATTCACTCAACTCCAGCTTGTAGCCCTCGGAGACCCTGGAGCCTGTCTTGGATCCTTCCTTGCCAAGCTTCCGCAAACAGCTGAAATCTTCCCCCCACACCCGGCTGAGTGGGGGCGAATCTTCATAATGCAAACTTAGATGCCGGCTTGACCGGCTTACGGTTCCAAGGTTTTTTTGGTTTTCCACCCGCATTAAACCGTCCGGTAGGCCGTCAGAACTGCCTGGTAGTGGAAGTACTAGTTAGCTTGAGGAGCTTTTTAAAGAGCCTAAGGAAGAGACTGAACTCGATGCTGGCTCTAAAGGGGGTAACTGAAGGCTGAACGGACCATCTCCGTGAGGGACTGCACCAACAGTCTTTCGGACTGAGATGCCGAAAATGGTTCCCCCAGGGTGGAATCCACAGAGTCCAAGACCTCTGAATGACCCTCTGCCTGATCCCCTGAGGGTAAATCAACCTCATCTGAGGATAGTTGTTCCGCCATGAGGAACTCTGCAGAGGGAGAGGGGGACCTTGTGCGTTTTTCTCTTAAGAGATAGGATGCAACCAAGGTTGCTAATCTCTGCTCCAGTCCACCCATAGCTGAGGCCAGAGCCTTCTGTGTTACAACACTGGAGCAGGTGGGACAAGGGCAAAATAAGGCACCTGGCGGCCCTGATGGTTCACCCTGGGCCTCCTCCAATTTATTAGGATAGGACATAGCCACAGGAGCATGCCCGAGATCCTCCGAGCCTGATGGCGATCCCTTAGATCTTATTGTACTTCTAGTCCCTGAGCCTTTAGCCATAATAAAGCCGAGGTACTCGCAACAGTTGCAACCACTTGCGGACCTATATACCAGCACTGATGCTGCTATTTGATGGTCGGCAAGGTGCAGAGCCCACTATGCGCCTTAAGCAAGTGTCACTGTCCAACATCCAGTAGTAATACTGAAAAACTTGTGCATAAGTACTCTGTGTCCACCGTCAGCCAAGCTGAGTGAGGTGGACTGAGCTTTAATGTACTAGTTGCAAGTCACCTGACCTGCTCTGTCCTGCAATCTCTAGCCTCACAGAGAACAGCTGAGATGGACCTCTTACACGCATGCGTGCGCCGCTGCTGTGCATGCATCACGAGGCTGTGCGTGCACAATTGCACGCGCACCTATGACACACTATGCCACGCACGTACACACGTGACGCTGACGCGCCCGTGGAAGAGGTTGGAGCTACCGCAGCTACCATGTGAGGACCGGGTAAGACAATTTGTAGCCAAAACAGGAGGGGATAAATGACTGAGCATAGACACCCCTCCTCCCCACAGCATTCAGGACAAATGATAAGAGAGGCACAGACAGACAGCTTAGACCAAGCATAATGGCTCAAAAAGAAGGAAACTTTCAGGACCAAGTTCTAAAGCACCTTCACTTACTTAATCCAACGCCTCAGGTCTCTGCACACACAGACAGCCCAATCTTCGCCCATCACGGGAGCAAAGTCTGCAGACCTTCAGGGACCGGGGTCCATGAACAGGAAAACCACAGCCCTGGACCCATATCACACCCTGTCAGTAAACTTTTGGTATTGGGAAATTGACCAAAGTACTGAATAACCAGGATCCAGCCCTCAAAAGAGGAGCATTACAGGCCAAACCCCGTTCTTCTCAACCGGGGCCCGGGTACCGTCCACTTTGGCTCAGAAGCACTTTGGACGGATTCGGATTTTATGGAGGCTTTTTAGATCCAGCATGGATCCCTCCTGTAGAGCTCCTAGGAGCACATGTTCACTCGTGACCAACACCTTAGACCAGGGGTGGCCAACCAGTGGCCCGGGGGCCACATGTGGCCCGCGGAGCCCTCTGATGTGGCCCGCGACCTCCTGCTCTGGAATGGCAGGTTGGCAAGTCTAGATCGCAGGTTGTCGACCCGCCATACCACAGCATCAGTGTTGTGAATGAAGATGGTGGTAGAGGAAGAAAGCGGCTGCGGAGCAGAGCCCCATAAACCGATGCTTCCTGTACAGCACCAGCTTTTGCCACAGGCAGAGTCTATGGCAAAGTTCAGCTAACCTGCAGGATAGACACAGGTGCACTACGCTGAACCCGCAGTGTGGGTGAACCGAAGCACATCAGTGTGAAAGCAGTCTTGGGTCCTTTTCACACGATCAGCACGACCAAATGGGACCCTCAATTCGCCTCTATAGAGCTACAGATGACAGTTTACACCCGCCTACCTCCAATCCAAAAAAAAAAGGGGAATTCGTCCCCTTCCATCTGGGTGGATCGGAGGGCCTATAGGAGTAGCCGCGACCCTTCATCTGCCCACTCCACTCATTGTGGCCTGTGACTGGTTACCAAGTTGCTAAAGTGGCCCTCGCTCTTCAAAAGGTTGGGCACCCCTGTCCTAGACCTAAATTATGGGACCATGTGTTTCTTTTGATGCACACAGTGTAGGAAGACAGTTTAAGTCCCTGAATACAAGGTGGGCTCTATAGAACAATGTTTCTCAACTCCTGTCCTCAAGGCGCCCCAACAGGTCATGTTTTCAGGCCTATTATTATTTTGCACAGGTGATTTGATCAGGTTCACTGCCTTAAGCCTCATACACACCATCAGATTATCTGAAGATTTTTGTCTTCAGATTTACCAAAACCATGTAGTACAAGGGCCTGCCTGATTGCATACAAATTGAAACTCTTAAGGTTTCACCTCATATTATATGTATTTGGTAAATCTGAAGACAAAAATCTTCAGATAATCTAATGGTGTGTATGGGGTTTTAGTAATTACCACAGCGGTTTCATCTGAGGGAAATCCTGAAAACATGACTTCCTGGGGCACCTTGATGACTGGAGTTAAGAAACACTGCTATGACACTGCAACTGAAAGGAGAAATACTGAAACAGGAAACTTGGGACATAGACAATGGCAGCAGCTTAAAATGGAACACATGCAGGGATTAAAAGATGATTAAGTTGCATACTTAGTAAGTGATTTAGTCAGCTGCTGGAATTCTTTAAAAACTGAGATTTTTATATCACGTGAAGTATCTATAAAACTGTGGATATGTGTGCTAATGACATGGGGGTTATTTACGAAAGGCAAATCCACTTTGCGCTACAAGTGCACTTGAAATTGCAGTCGCTGTAAATCTGAGGGGTAGATCTAAAATGAAGGGAAGCTCTGCTGATTTTATCATCCAATCATGTGCAAGCTATAATGCTGTTTTTATTTTCGTTGCATGTCCCTCTCAGATCTACAGTGACTGCACTTCCAAGTGCACTTTGCACTTGTAGTGCCAAGTGAATTTGCCTTTCGGAAATAACCCCCCCCCCCCTTTTGTCTCTTTAAAGAGATGCAATGCTGCTTCAGCAGGCATTAATGGATGTATAACACAAAATATAAATATATGAACTTACCTTCTTGAGTTTGTAATTATTCACAAAAGAGATTACAAATTCATATCTTTGTTGGCTCAAAGGAGGACTAAATCTCACCGGCTCCATTTGTCTCGAGGAAGCCTTTCACCGTTTACTGAAAAATATTATATAACTTTTTACTAAATAATCCAATATGAGTTATTGAAAAATATTATATAACTTTTTGCTAAATAATCCAATATGAGTTAAAGTGGTTGTAAAATCAGAGAAAGATTACTGCCAGCCCCTCTGTTCTGTAACCAAGCAATATCACACTGTGTACATGTTAGTATAGAATTATGCCTCTAAATACCTGCTTTGCGATCTTTTCTAGTCGGTCATGTGACCTCTAGCTGTTCTCCTCGTCTGATCTAAGGGCTACAGTGAGAGGGGCTGAGATCCCCCTCTGATGTCAGCTGGGAGGTCACATGACCACTGTGTTGTCCACTCAGCCCCTTCTGCTGTAGCCCTTAGATTGGGGGGGGGCAGAGCAGACAAAGGTCTCATGACCGATCAGAAAGCAGGTATTTAGAGGCATAATTTTATACAAACCTACACATTGTAATATAGTTTAGTACAGCCTTTTTTCAAAAAAGGTGTCTTAAGGTTTCTTCAGGGGCGTGTTGGCAAAATGCCTAAAAATGCATCAAAAATGTCTACAAGCCAACAGGTGGATCAAGCCTCCCTTTTAGTTACACAAAGCCACAGTTTTTCACAATGCACTAATACAACTTTCTAGATACTTAACAACTAATGACAAAATCAGTTATTAAAAAGGACAATGCCTGTTGCCTCCAGAGCATCCTTGCTAGACCCTCCTGTGCCCCCTCTCCCTCAGCACTGGGGTGACGAGAAGGGAGAAGAGAAACACTGGAATACTAGTCCGTACCAGTGTGCAAAAGTGTATTTGCTTTTGGAAGAATAAATCACTCTAATGTCGGGTGTCCTACATGTGGATGTTGCTGCATTATGTAAAGCTATTAAAATAGTTTCTGCATTTTAGAATGGGGTGCCTCGCGACAGTCCATCATTTTAAAGGGTGCCTTGACTGAAAAAAGGTTGCGAAACACTGGCTTAGTAGAACAGAGGTGCTGGCAGTAATCTTTCTTTGACTTTACTGCCAGCTACTAATAGCAGCAGGATGATGGGGGTGGGGGGAGATTTCTCACAGCCTAACACACAGGAGCTGACAGGCAGGAAGGAGGGGCAAAATAGGAGAGAAGTGCAGCAGGGTGATGGAGGCATGTAAGCTGACCACAGTATCATGGATTAGCAGCCATGATTACCATGGTCAGCAAGAAGAATGGAAGAGGAATATAGCTGAGCTTAAAGCAGTATTAATCTCAAAAGGAAAAGACATGTTTGCTGTAACGGCTTATAATGTGTGTGCTGGAATTTGGCTTCAGTTTGTCAGTAGTTCTAAATCTGCAAATATATTTAACACCCCCTCCTCCCCCACCAGATTGACAATGCTGCTGTGCCTCCTCTTCTCATTCCAGAGTTGTGTCTCGCTCATACAGGAGGTGTGTTATTGGTCAGAATACAAGGTGAAAAAAAGAAAGAAAAAGCCAAGGTAAAGAAATCTGATGCATTCGCTGGTAGTGTTGCTCACGAATATTCGCTACGAATATTGCATATTCGAGTATTCGCGAATATCTCGGCGAATATTCGCTATTTCGAATATTCGTACTTTTCAAATTTCGCAATAAATTTCGCAATGAATTTCGCAATAAAATTCGCAATCAATTTCGCATTCGCGAATTTCGCAATAGCGAAATTTCGCAATAGCGACATTTCGCAATTTTTTTTTTTTTATAAAATATAGCGAATATTCGTAAATATCGAATATTCGTGATATTTTATTAAAAAAAAAAAAAAAAAAATCGCGAAATTTTGCATTAGCGAAATTTTGCATTGGCGAAAATTCCCAATTTTTTTTTTATAAAATATCACGAATATTCGATATTAACGAATATTCGCGAATATTCTTCGAAATATTCGCGAAATATCGCAAAATCGAATATGGCGTATTCCGCTCATCACTATTCGCTGGGCCAGATTCACATACCTTGCGGCGTATCCCATTTACACTACGCCACCGCAACTTACAAACGCAAGTGTCGTATTCTCAAAGCACTTGCTCTGTAATTTGCGGCAGCGTAGTGTAAATGGCCCGGTGTATCCCTGCGTAATTCAAATTGGGAATGTAGGGGGCGTCTTGTATTTAAAGGCCAGCGTAGAATTGCATCTAAGATCCGACGGTGTAAGTGACTTACGCCAGTAGGATCTACCCCAAATCTATGCGTAACTGATTCTAAGAATCAGTCGCATAGATACCCAGGTGCAAATACAGAGATACGACGGTGTATATGGAGATACGCTGTCGTATTTCATACGAGAATCTGGCCCGCTATATCTAATGATTGAAAAGCTGCAGTATATTAGGTTTTTTGTTTCCGGTTTGATATTGATTTAACAAAAGTTTCTAATAGCAGTATGCACATGCCTTTAACTTGTATGTGCATCACTTTGGAACATGTATAATTATGTAGCTAGAGTTGGCAAGCAAGCCCAAAAATGTAAACTAAACTTTTGTGTTAGTTCCAACCTATTACAGTATATCTAACGCCAACGTTGTCTTTATTTCTTCTTCATTCTGGATGGTGTAGAAAATGGTAGACCTATCAGTTTTCCAAGAAACAGAAGAAAGTGAGAGGAAATCTCTTCAATGTTGTGATGATTGTGGGATGTGACAAAACGCATCAAGGCAGAACATTGTGATGTCATTACACCAAACCAGAAGTGATGGCCGGAGTTTGCCCAGTAAGCTGATGCTGATCCCCAGGCATTAAGGGGACAGCAATGTGAATCTTTTTTTTTTCCCCCTCATGCTTTTTTTATTGGAATAAATTAGTTTAAGCGAAGCACTATGTTGTTGTTTTAAATGTTTTTAAGTGGGAGGAGCCATTCTAGCATGCTGATTCAGGGTCATTGTAATAATATATGCTGAAGATTGTATCTGAGATGGTTGTGGAAGAATAAAAATGCACAAAGACCTATATATGTATATAAGTAAATAGAGCCGAGTTGAGCGCATGTAGTGAATGGTGGAGGGACTCACCTGGAGGATATAACAATCAGTGAATGATGCAGTGAATCTATAAGCACAGAGGTGTTTGCTTTGGGACTTTATTTAATGAATATTTGATTAAATGGATTGCTAACAGAAAAGGACACAAAAAATAAATCGCAATTTTTATATTTGTACTTTTGTTCAATGTTTTATTTGGAGGTGTACATTTTAATATGACGACTTAAAGATATTCACAGTATAAGAAAAATTTGCGCTGCACTAGTTTATAAATATAATAACCTTCAGAATGTTTTGCTAAGGTTACATCTATCAAATATACCAAACTTTTGGATTTACCTTACCTATCAGACACAAAGCCACTGATCCTGTTGTCATCCATATCAAAGGCTTAAAAGGTCCAGCTCCTCCTCACCAAGGCAGGTTAACTACTCAAATAAAATACATAAAGTAGGTGCTAATTAACATGTGCTGGGTAATAAAAGGTACACCCACTATGATATTCACTAGTGATATTCAAAGTGCTATACAAAAAAAAATAAAAAACGCACAAAAATAATTCCCACAAAGATGCTGTGAACAAAATCTCTTGTTAATGCCAGTGTGCTATCAGTGGATATACATTCAAAATAATGTGATAATCAATATTGTGCAATGCAAAAAAAAAAAATCCAAAATACTGTATGAATAACAGTGATGAAAGGTGCTGCAAAAATATACAGGTTGAAGTCCTTACTCAACTGTGACCATTTCCAAATCCTTGCACTTTAATTAAATGATTCCAATTCAATGTGTATCTTTATAGGATTCCAAAAAAAACATGCTCCACCACCAATAATGCAAATGCTCAAAGGCCCGCTGGACCACAGAGCATGTGTAATGATTTTATTACAATCTCCCAGCATGGGGTTCCAAGTACTTCCTGATAGAGCTATACAGCGAAATGCATAGAGGTCCATTTGTCGTTGCCATTCCCGTGGACCACATGCGACGTCATGTCCATTTGAGCAGTGAGACGCATGCCAGAATCTGGCGAGACAGTTGGCAACTTTGTCTGTACCATTGTAACGCCAGTGTGTTGGATATACTTTAAACTAAAACGTTTATGCTGGGCACGCTGGTGACACGCAAGCTTATATATTTAGGGATTGGTTTTAAAAGGGCACTTTTTTAATAAAACTGTGCTGCGCGATCACCGTGTTTACCTTCTTTTTGGACGATTGGTGTAAAACCTGCATACAGGGGAATGAGTGCCTGTGAGCTGGAAAGGAAAAAACTTGGAACCCCGTGCTGGGAGATTGTAATAAAATAATTAAACACGCTTTGTGGTCCAGCGGGCCTTTGGGCTCTGGTGAGTGATCATTTGCACTATTGGTGGTTGGGTACTTTTTTGTTTTTTATCATAAAATATGCACAGTGGATTGGAATCATTTAATTAAAGTGCAAGGATTTGGAAATGGCCACAGTTGAATAAAGACCTCAACCTGCATATTTTTATTACAGCACTTTTTATCTTTGATTTGTATATGCCCTAAGCTATTACTGATAGAACACTGGTGTTAATATTTTGGAATTTTTTTCACAGCAGCTTTGTGAATTTTTTTGTGCAATTTATTTTTATTTTTTGGCGTTTGTTTGTTTTTGGAATTGCACAATAGTAATTATCACATTATATGAATGTATATGCATAATGTTATCGCTGATAGTACACTGGCATTAACGAAATGTTTTGTTTACAGCATCTTTGTGGGAGTTTTTTGTGCAACCTCTTTGTGCAAATTTTTTGCGCACTTTTTTGTTGTTTCTACTATTGCATATTAGTGATGATCATAGCGTAATTTTCATTACCCAGCACGTGTTAATTAGCGCCTACTTTATATTTTTTGTATTTATTTGTGTTTCACACTTAAAGCGGCAGCTGTCACACGCATTTACGTAGGGTTAACTCCTTTTATATTTTGAAAGAAGCTTTAAATCTACTCTCAAACAAATGACCTTCAAGCACTTCCAATGCCTGATCCATCATTAACCACTTGCCCACCGGGTTTGTTTTTCAGATTCGGTGTTTACGAGACTAAAACTGTTTTTTTTTGCTAGAAAATTACTTAAACCCCCCAAACATTATATATTTTTTTTTTCTAACATCCTAGAGAATAAAATGGCAGTCATTGCAATACTTTTTGTCACACCGTATTTGCGCAGCGGTCTTACAAGCGCACTTTTTTTGAAAAAAAAAACACTTTTTTGAATAAAAAAATAAGACAACAATAAATTTGGCCCAATTTTTTTATATATTGTGATAGATAATGTTACGCCGAGTAAAATGATACCCAACATGTCACCCTTAAAAATTGCGCCCGCTCGTGGCATGGCGTCAAACTTTTACCCTTAAAAATCTCGATAGGCAACGTTTAAAAAATTCTACAGGTTGCATTTTTTGAGATACAGAGGAGGTCTAGGGCTAGAATTATTGCTCTCGCTCTAACGATCGCGGCGATATCTCACTTGTGTGGTTTGAACACCGTTTTCATATGCGGGCGCTACTCGCGTATGCGTTCGCTTCTGCGCGCGAGCTCGTCGGGACGGGGCGTTTTAAATTTTTTTTTTTTTGTTTTCTTATTTATTTTTAATTAGTTTATAATTTTATACATCGAAATAAATTAAAAAAAAAAAATTATCACTTTTATTCCTATTACAAGGAATGTAAACATCCCTTGTAATAGAAAAAAGCATGACAGGTCCTCTTAAATATGAGATCTGGGGTCAAAAAGACCTCAGATCTCATATTTAGGCTTAAATGCAAAAAAAGAAAAAAAAAAAAAAAATGTCATTTTTCAAATTTCAGAAAAAAAAAATGTTTCTTTAAGACGCTGGGCGGAACTGACGTTTTGACGTCACTTCCGCCCAGCAGAGCTGTGGGGGACGGGTGGGGGCGATTTTTCCCTCACTCGTATCCCAACACAGCCAGCAGGAGGACCCGATCGCCTCCGCCGTTACCGACGGCTCCGGTAAGCGGCGGAGAGCGCGGGAGAGCGGCGGGAGGGGGGGGGGCCCTCTCCCGCCACCGATAACGGCGATCTTGCGGCGAATCCGCCGCTGGGACCGCCATTATCGTGTACAGCACTGCCCATGGAAAAGATGGATATCTCGGTTGTGGCAGCAGCTGCTGCCGTTACCGAGATATCCATCTTTAAAGTCATGACGTATTTTGACTATGACACCATGGGCAAGTGGTTAAAGTGATACTAAATTCTGTTTTTGTTTTCTTTCAAATTAAAAATAACAAACATGTTATACTTGCCTGCTCTGTGCAATGGTCTTGCACAGAGCAGCCCCGACTCTCCTCTTCTCAGGTCCCTCTTTGGTGCTCCTGGCCCCTCCCTACTGCCGAGTGCCCCCACAGCAAGCAGCTGCCTTTAAAAATCACTTTAAGCAACTGGTCTCTTATGTGAGTCAAAAGCCTAAAGCAAATGATTTGTCTACATCAGACATGCAAAAAACAACTATTCAACATGTTAACCATGTCAAAACTTGAAGTACATACTTTGCAAAGATCATACAAAACCTTAGCACAGTTTCAGTACAGCCCAACTCCGACCAAAGAGTTAAAATGGATGTAAACCTGATTCGTAAAATTTGACAATCTCTAGTGTTTTCTCATCTCTCTCCAAAGCTCTAAATCCCATGTGTTTCTGCTGCTATTTTCTTCTGTTATCAGCATGATACCTCCTCTGCCCATTATTAGATTAAATATTTTATTTTTAGGGGGGGGGGGGGGTGTACCTATTTTGACAGATACATGCTCCCAATTCCGCTTGGATCGCCTCGGTGATGAGCAGAATATCTTGTCGCCCCTCCTTCTCGCAACCTTCCGAGACATGTCACAGGTCCCAGAAGGCTGCAGGGGGACCATTCACGTATGCATAGTGCAACTTGCGCATGGACAGTGGGCAACTGGCTGTGAAGCTGCAAGGATTCACAGCTGGTTGCTCACAGTCAACATGCTGGCGCTAAGGACCAGAGATCAGTGAAGAAACCAATGCTGGGGTGCTGGGACAAGTGAGTGTGTGTGGGGCATCCTCAAACAGAAGATGGGGGAAGAGCAAGGTCGCTAACTTCGACCAGCTCCATGATGTCATTATGGAGGAGTGAAAGAGGATTCCAGTGGCAACCTGTGAAACTCTGGTGAACCCCATTTTCAAGAGTGTTAACGCAGTGCTGGAAAATAATGGTGGCCAAACAAAATATTGACACTTTGGGCCCAATTTAAACATTTTCACTTAGGGGTGTACTCACTTTTGTTGCCAGCGGTTTAGACATTAATGGCTGTGTGTGGATTTTGAGGGAACAGCAAATTTACACTGTTATACATGTAATACTACTTTACATTGTAGCAAAGTGTAATTTTTTCAGTGTTGTCACACGAAAAGATATAATAAAATATTTACAAAAATGTGAGGGGTGTACTCACTTTTGTGAGATACTGTATACATCAATATAAGTATGTGAGATACAGCCCAGAAGGACAGCAGTAACTGGTACTGAACATCTCTTATAAGCCCTTAAGAATACAGCCAACACTTTATAAGCAGTTATGCCTTGTACACACGATCGGAATTTCCAATAAAAAAAAAAGTCTGACAGACTTTTTCCATCGGAAATTCCAACTGTGCGTTTGCCATATCTGATTTTTTTCCATCGGATATTCCAAGGAATTCCATCAGTTTAGATAGAGAATATGTTCTCTTTTACTCCGTCAGAATTCCGATGTAATTTTGGCCGGACAAAGGTCCGACCATGTGTACGGGGCTTTACAGGAACATTATGTTTCCTTTTGGGATAAAGATTTTATATAATTGTAATAATTATTTATTCTAAGCAACCCTGTCAGTGGTAAATGGTTTGTCTCAACCCTGTAACTGCTACATCAGCAGAACAGCTTGTTCAGTTGAAAATAAACAGACTTACTGGCCAGATCTCAAAGTTCAAATAAAGGAAAGAAAGCCTAAAAAAATAAAACTCTCCTGATGATGCAATAACTGCGAAACGCGTAGAAGCTGTGAGGATACACACGGAGTGGAAGTGCGTTGCGCGTTAAGGTTGGCTGTCAAAACGCAGGGCAATAGAAGCATGGAACGCAAGCCGCTCAGAGAGCAAAAAAGGAACGCTGGTGAGTGGCTATAACGCGCGACACTGCCAAGGGAACTCAGTGCCAGTTAAAGGCACTTTTCTTGTAAGTGTACCACTGTTATTATTTTTATTAAAATCCTTTTGACATACTACACCATGATGAGCCCCTTGTTTTTGAGACATTAACCACTTAAGACCCGGACCTTTAGGCAGCTAAAAGACCCGGCCAGGTTTTGAGATTCGGCACTGCGTCGCTTTAACTGACAATTGCACGGTCGTGCGACAAGGCTGCCAAACAAAATTGGTGTCCTTTTTTCCCCACAAATAGATCTTTCTTTTGGTAGTATTTGATCACCTCTGCGGTTTTTATTTTTTGTGCTATAAAACAAAAAATAGAGCGACAATTTTGAAAAAAAATGCAATATTTTTTATTTTTCGATATAATAAATATTGGTTTGAGCAAAATTTATAGCGTTTACAAAATAGGGGATAGTTTTATTGCATTTTTATTTAAAACATTTTTACTACTAATGGCGGCGATTTTTTCATGACTGCGACATTATGGCGGATACTCTGGACAATTTTGACACATTTTTGGGACCATTGTCATTTTGACTGCAAAAAATACATTAAAAATGCATTGTTTACTGTTAAAAATTACAATTGCAGTTTGGGGGTTAACCACAAGGGGGCGCATGAAGTTATGTGTGACCTCATGTCTGTTTTTAACTGTAGGGGGGTGTGGCTGTAAGTGTGACGTCATTGATTGTGGTTCCCTATATAAGGGAACACACGATCAATGACAGCGCCACAGTAAAGAACGGGGAAGCTGTGTTTACACACAGCTCTCCCCGTTTTTCAGTTCCGGGGACCGTTCGCGGGACTCCAGCGGCCAGCGACCGCCCGTGACCCACGGCTGGGAACTTAAAGAGGACGTACCTGTACGTGCTTGTGCCCAGCCGTGCCATTCTGCCGATGTATATGTGCAGGAGGCGGTCCTTAAGTGGTTAAGGAATCCGTTGTGAGAGGGAGAAGGATGACAAATTCAGTGGCTATCAAAAAAGCAATAATTTGTGGCCTTTCACTGTGCAGGGTCTGGTGAGTGTTCAATCCAGCAGTTGCTGATGGTGGCATGTGTTTATCGTATGGAAGAAAGAGTTGCACCTTTAATAACCTATTTTTAAATATCGAGTGTAAGGAGCACTACCAGCAGTGGACATTTTTTTCATATTGAAATGCATTTCAACTTAAAAAATTTCTTTACGAGAAGTGCCACCAAAGCGACGGGGGGCGTGGTTTGCGCATGGCTGAGTGAGGTGGTGAAGGTGTGAGCTCCCGCTACCTCCATCCCCTCCGTGCGAAATACAAAGCTATAGCCCGAGAAAGGTAGCATGTGGACGGTCTGACTTGGCGAGAATCCCCGGCGAAACTCCCCGGACTATCCCTGGAGAGTGTTGGCAGCCTACCCTCCTCCCTCTCGCTGTTGTTGTTTGGTGCAGCTTGCGCCCCCCACCTTCCGCCCCTCGCTGGCTGTGCGGTCTGCATGTTAACGGCGCAGAAGGAACTTTTCTTCCGGCGGAACTGTAAGTGAAGGGAGCTGGATGTGGGGAAGGAGAAGTCGAGGAGACCGGAGTAAGAGCGAAGGTGTAGGCGGGGAGGCTAAGTCTGTGATCCACGGCTCCATGGTTGGCTAGGTGGGGACGGTGTGCAATGGGTAAGGTGCAGAGGGCTGTAGTGAACTGTGTGGCGATTCTGCTTCAGCATAGCCCTAGTCTGATTAAACAACTAAGACAGCTCTCAAGCACTAAGTGCCCCTAATCGTCCTGTGGAGACGCCAAAAGGAACGTGTAGCGTAAAGCCTGAGAACTGAGAAATAGCAGGTGGAAAGTGGAGGGGAGGCATGAGTGCAGCTAGAGCGAGAGACACACGGACATCCCGGAGGACTGCACTTTCAACACAGCCACCCAGCTCAGCGGGACATCTGGAGATCCAGAGTTATTTTTCAAAAATGGAGAAAGGGGGCGAGCAGGCCCAGAACCTGGAGAGTCTGCAAATGCAAACGCAGACTACTATTCCAAGGCTAGAGGTGCGGGCAGACGTAGAGACACTACAGATAGCCCCTCAAAGCCCCCGGGTGATTAATACAGGGGGAAGTGATTCCCCATCCAGATTATGTGAAGGGGGGAAGAGTGAGCTTGAGACTCTAAAATCCCTGATCCAGGCGCTACCAACAAGAGAGGATATCACTACATTAATTATGAAAATAGAGGAAGCCCACTCCAGAGATATGGAAGAGATCAAAGGGGAGGTCAAGGGCTTGGAAAAACGCACGACAATGAATGAAAGTACATCCAAAGACCTCGCACTGCGTGTGATGACACTGGAACAGGAAAGGAGTAAACAATTAGATGCGATTAATTCTCTACAGTTGCAACTAGAAGAAATTCAAGACAGAAACAGACGGAATAATTTACGTATAAGAGGTATCCCTGAAGCAGCTGTCCCAGAAGACCTCCAAGAGACGGTAAAAAATATTTTTTTGATATTATTAAAGGACGCCTCACCTTTAAATCTTGAGATGGACAGAGTGCATAGGGCCCTTGGCCCCAAACCTAAGGATAGCTCTCGGCCTCGAGATGTGATTTGCAGATTGCATTATTTTAAACAAAAAGAGGCAATATTAAGGAAATCCTGGGATATGGGGACTATAGAATTTAATGGAGCCCAGTTGAAGATACTACCAGACCTGTCAAGTGCTACTCTGCAACGGAGAGCTATGCTACGCCCCATATTAGATCGAATAAGGGAACTAGGGGGAACATACAGATGGAGGTATCCAATATCGGTGTTAATTAGGAAACAAGATACAGGTACATTTTGGCTGCGCTCCAAAAATAACTTACCGGAACTCTTCTCCTTTTTGGGGATCGACCCTTTGGAGGTGGAGGATTGGAGACAGCCAATCTTAAGGAATAGCTGAAACTGGAGGTCCCGTGGACTACTCCCTTTCTACCCCCCCCCCCCCCCCCTCCCTCTTTTTTTTGTGTCTGGATCCCTGAGAGAGACTAGCCCGTTTTGTTTGTTCTGTCCCGTGGTGCCTATTTGATTTGTTTTGTGGTTTCCCTTTTTTCCCTTTGATGGGTTCCCCTTTTCTTTTTTTTTGATCCTCCCCCCTCTGGACTTTTTTTTTTTTTTCTCTCTATTCCTGTTGGAAAAACTCCAGAGTGGGGTAGCTGGTGTTAAGAATGTGTGGTGTGCTGAGAGGGGGGTGAGGGGTGTGGGGTGGGGGGTGGGGGGTAGGAAGGGGAGGTGGGGGGAATAGAGATTAGAGGGGAGGAATAGGTTAGGAAAGGGGGGGCGGGGGGTGAGGGGTGGGGGTTAAAAGGGGGGGTAGGAGGGGGATGGGTTTAAAGGGGGGGTAATATAATCACATTATACACTATAATGCAATAATACACTTTAACACACTACAATAGAGAGAATATCCAATTCACTCTACACAAGGTTAAGGGTGGTGGGAATTAATAAGAGAGTCCAATGGACTTATTAATTAGGAGGGTATATCACTAGATAGGTTAGTCACAACTAGTTTTCAATATTAAAGTAGTAAGCTCTATACACAATTAATACTAATTATTACCACACATTAAGGGAACAGACACGTATGGGAGGGGGTGGGAGGGGAGGGGGAGGGAGAGGGTGGGTGGAGGGGGTGGGAGGGGAGGGGGAGGGAGAGGGTGGGTGGAGGGGGAGGGAGCACCCAACCCCCAAGCAAGTCTATCGATAACCCGGGTAGAAGGATTAATATAATTATTTGGAATTATTAATATACTACTAAGGTTTATTAAGGTTTTGGTAGAGTAAAATTGATGTACTATGAAGAGGTATGTGAATTAGACTTGAGGGAAGCTATTTAGAGATAGTGCATCTATTGAGATACGTTATGCAGGATGTTTTAGAATGCACTATAAAATTAGTCTTGTTGTTTGCTCTCCTTCCTTTTGAATTACTGTAAGAATACTATATTATAGTTTACTATGCATCATGTACTGTGAGAAGACGATAGACTATTGAAATAATTAGTACACATATTTTATAGAGGGACTTAACCCCAGTACTGGATACAAGGATTAATATATTTTATTTGGAATTATTAATGTACTACTAAGGTTTATCAAGGTTTTGTTAGGGTAAAATTGATGTATTATGAATAGATACGTGAATTAGACCTGAGGGAAGATATTTAGATAGTGCATCTATTGAGATATGCTACGCAGGATGTTTTAGAATGCACTATAAAATTAGTTTTGTTGTTTGCCTTCCTCTCTTTTGAACTATTGTAAGAATACTATATTATAGATTACTATGCATCATGTACCGTGAGAAGAGGAGAGACTATAGAAACAACTAGTACCATACCCTATAGAGGGATTCAACTCCAGTACTAGGAAGGGGGGGGGGGATACTTATAGGGCGAAGACACTTAGAGGAGGGAGGGCATTACTCTGGCGTTATTTAGGATTAGGCACCTAGGGAGAAGGAGTAGCCCCTTAAGGGGGCAATTATACGGGGTGGGCGGGAGGGGTAGGAAGTAAAATAGGAAGGTTTGAGATCCAGGGATTAATTGAGATGGGCAATATACTATATAGCACGATTGAAATAAAGTGGAGGTGGGGATGGAGGGTGCGGGGGCACCGCGATGCAGGAGTGCGCAAACCAATACCCCCCGATAGGGAATTACTCAGGGGGATACTTAGGGAATAGAGTACTAGAGTAAGTAAGCAGGAGCTAAATTGGCTCTGGGGTAGAGGGGGGGGGTCTTGGTACCATACCTCTTGATCCCTGGGTCATAAGTAAGGGGATTGGGTCGGGGGGGGGGATCTCTCGCCCCTCTCCATCATTTTTTTTTCTCTCTCTCTCTCTCTCTCTCTCTCTCTCTCTCTCTCTCTTTCTCTTCTCTCCTGGGCGTGGTTCCTTTTCCTCTCTCACCCATTCATCTATCCCTGTCTCCCGGGCCCAAGGGGAGGAGGAGAGGGGAGAGGACTCTGAGCTGCAAAGATGGGGGGTATAAGGATTACCACTTTTAATGTTAAGGGATTAAATACCCCAGAAAAAAGGAGAATGCTCCTGGGTGAATTAAAAAAAATGCGCTCAGATGTGGCCTTTGTCCAAGAAACCCATTTCAGAGCCAGTCGGTTACCCTACCTACAAAATAGATTTTTTCCATGTGTCTACCACTCATTCAGTTCAACATCTAAATCTAAAGGAGTAGCTATATTAATATCCAACCAGATTGCTTGGTCATTAACGGAAAAACAGATAGACGAAAATGGAAGGTATATATTCCTAAAAGGCACTTTAGGAGACGAGAAAGTAACACTAGCCACTGTATATACGCCTAACACGAGTCAAGATACCTTCCTGATTAAAGTACTATCTAAATTAGATACATTTACAGAAGGGAAGTTGATACTAGGATGAGATATTAATATGACATTAGACCCCAAATCAGATACATCCCTAGGATCTTCTTCTCTATCAGGGAAATCTAGGAGGCGAGTCTTGCGAAAGTTAAAAGAAATGCAGTTGGTTGACGTATGGAGGATATTACATGGGGAGGAGAGGGACTACACCTTTTACTCTAATCCACATAAAAGATATTCCCGGCTGGACTATTTTCTGATGCCCCATTATTTATTGACGGGAGTGGAGGAAGTAAAAATTGGAAATATAACCTGGTCAGACCATGCCCCAGTGACAATGGACATAATAATATCAGGTAAGGCTCTCTCCACGGGACATCGTTGGCGTCTGAATGAAAGTCTACTGCAGACCCCAGAGGTCAAAGAAGCAGTAGAAAAGGAATTAGGAGAATACTTTCGGACCAATGATACCCTGGGGAGCGACCCAAGTGTGGTGTGGGAGGCCCACAAGGCGGTGATGAGGGGTTTATTGATAAAGCATGGGGCAAGAATAAAGAAAAATCGAGAGAGTCAGGTTAGGAAATTAACAATAGATATCCAAACCCTGGAAATTCAACATAAAGGTACACAGTCAATTAAAGTAGGAGAAGAACTAGGACACAAAAGGAGGGAGTTAGCGGACCTACTGAGGTATAAAGCTAAAGCGATTATCCAAGTAGGTAGAAGGACAACATATGAATTAGGTGACAAGTGCGGTAAAGTATTAGCGGGGAAATTAAAAGATATTAGGAATACTGTGTACATAACACATATCAAGGGCAAGAACGGTCAGATAGTGTCACTCCCTAAAGAAATAGCGCAGTGATTTAGAGAATACTACTCCTCCTTATATAATTTAGAACAAAAAGATATCCCTAGAGGAAGGATTGAGGACTATCTGTCCTCAACACAACTTAAAAGAATACCCTCAACCGAAAGGGAGATCCTCGATAGACCTATCTCAATGGAGGAACTTCAATGAATTATGAAAATGGTTAAAAAAGGGAAAGCCCCTGGCCCAGATGGGTTTTCTATTCAGTACTACCAGCATTTCTTCCCCATCCTTGGACCATATATGATTGGGTTGTTCAATGGGATCGGCCGCTCTACCGCGTTCCGTCCGGAAGCCCTTATGGCACATATTGCGGTGATCCCCAAAGAAGGGAAGGACCCGGCGGAGTGCGGTAGTTATCGCCCGATCTCATTGTTGAATACAGATTTAAAACTTTTCTCTAAACTAATAGCAGCCCGATTACAACCCTTCCTGACACAGCTAATACACTTAGATCAGGTGGGTTTTATCCCGACCCGGGAAGCCAGGGATAATACCATTAAAGTATTGAACCTGGTACACTGGGCAAGGGAAACCAAAACACCCTCGATCTTCCTCAGTACAGACGCCGAAAAGGCCTTCGACCGAGTTAATTGGAAGTTCATGGCAGGAGTACTGAGACATATTGGATTAGGAGAACATATGTATAGATGGATTATGGGGGTGTACACTACACCTCAAGCATCAGTCAAGGTAAATGGAATCTGAATCAGTTCATCCTCTCTCCTCGGTTCTCCTGCTCTCCAGGATTGAGTCTGAAAGAGTGACTCCTCCCCAGGGCTAGAACTGAGCTCCAGTAGTAATCGGCGTGCGCTCCTAGCAGTAGGACGTACGGCTCCCGGAGCCAGACAGGCAGGGCTTTCCTCCCCCAGCCTCCGCTGTCAGACTTGCTCTGACTCATGATCCACCTCCCCTGGTTCTCCCTTCCTTCCAGGAATCACCGGAGCCTCAAGGTAAGCCCCTGACACAGGGCACTGGGCATTTCTTCCACCCCCTTGAACACCATTGGCGGCCGTCCTTTTCAGGACAAGCCGCGGCAGCGGCCCTTGCGATCCGTACCTCCTCTTTTGTACCCTTATATCACCACCCCAAACAAGGCATCCTTCCACCACCTCTCCCCTCAATTTCCGCCGCTTCTGGGCGTTTTTCTTGCACAACCGCGCCGGCCTGGTTACAATCGCGGCAGCCGCGAACTAGGAAAGGCCGCGGCTTCACCCGCGGCCTAGCGCCGCTCCACACCCCCCGCAATCCCCACTAAATAGCCTAAACTGCCCAGCAAGCCCCCCCGACCCCAGAAGAGCACCTGCTCTCCCCGACTATCATCCCAGTCTTTCCCAGCAGCACCAATCCACTTAGGGGCACAGCCCCTATCCTGGATCCTGCTGCAGGATCGGCAGCCATCTTGCTGCACCCAGCCCCACTCTCCCCCTTCCCAATACTATCAGTACTTGATCCAGGGTTCGTCCGATCGCCTCCCAAGGGGTCAGGAAGGAATTTTTTTGCCCTACAGCAGCAGATTGGCCTAGCACTGCTAGGGTTTTTTTTGCCTTCCTCTGGACCAAGACCGAAAGAGGATTCAACGAATCCTTGAATACCCCCCACCCCCCC
Organism: Rana kukunoris; assembly: GCA_029574335.1. Lineage (NCBI taxonomy): Eukaryota > Metazoa > Chordata > Amphibia > Anura > Ranidae > Rana > Rana kukunoris. The sequence goes on from JAJQKJ010001820.1 coordinate 88,024, forward strand.
CCCCCCCCACCCCCCCCGGTGTTTGGCGACCATGGCTAATCTGCAATATTCTGCGGAAACCATTTGGGATCTGAGGCGATTTGTCGCAATATTGCCAGCCAGCACCAAAAAAGCCCTAGAAATTGAGCGACTATTGAGAAGCGATCGACGATCGACTATCAAAAATTGCAGACGTTTACCCCAATCTAAGCACATATCATGTGCTTTGATCAACACAAGATCGGCAGTAAAACACCGACTAGAAATCCAGGATTTCCTTCTACAACACGATTTAGACTGCCTCTTTATTACAGAGAGCTGGCTCACAGCCGACTGTAACACCATTCTAGGTGAATTGGTGCCAGAAAACTACCGTATTATAACGGAAAACAGAATAGGGCAAAGAGGAGGAGGACTGGCGGTGATCCATAAGACTCACCTTGCGATCACTAAACCAGTACTTCAAAACCCTCTTCCATTCATGGAAACCCTTACTCTGCAATTGCAAGTAAACTCCCAGGAGACCGTCCGGATCTTACTCTGCTACAGACCACCTGGCCCAAAATCGCAGCTGCTACCATCATTGACGGAGTTTATCTCCACTTATACCCTCAACAGCAAACAACTTTTGCTGCTCGGGGACCTAAACCTCTGGGCCAACTCCTCACAAGACCCTGTTGCCGACGCCTGCATCGACCACCTGGAAGGATTAGGGCTACAACAACTTGTATGTGGGCCCACACATGCTTCAGGTCACACACTCGATCTTATTTTCAGACAAAATCTGGAAATAAAAATTCTGGAAAATGAACCATTGCCATGGACAGACCACCATGCAATCAAATTCATTATTTCCAATATCCCCCCCTTAACAAATACATCAAATCCAGTGACAACACACTGGACCAGATGTCAGAAGAAGCTCCACTCGGATCTCTTCAAAACCACGTTAAGGAAAAAAATACAAACAATTCAGCCGCATCAAACGGCCGTTGTAACGCTGGATGCCATAAATTTGGCCATGCTACAGTCAGCCGACTTGGTAGCACCGAAACGTAAAACCCGCATCCGAAAAAACAACCGCAGCTGGTTTAACAACCAGCTGTCGTTATTGAAGCAAGAACGCAGAAGGGCAGAATCTGCCTGGAAAAGATGTTCTTCAGAGCTACACCTATCCATCTACAAGGCGGCGACAAGAAAATATCACAAAGAAATTTTCCAAGCCAAGAAAAATTATTTTTCGGAGGCTATCAACAGTGCCTTGAACCGCCCCCGCGAACTCTTCAAGATGGTCACTCAGACCATGAAACCAGGATGCATTGAAGCCCCTAGATTGGACACACAAGAATTTTGCAATGAACTATCGGATTGCTTCATTAATAAAATCGAGGCAATCCGTGAAAGCATTCAGCAAAACAATTCCCCCCTTGGCCCCCCCTGCAGCCTCTCACACAGCACCCATAGTAATTCTCCTATATCAGGTAAGTTTACCCTGGAACCCATCTCCATTGAGACCACTAAGAATGTCATTGGCGCTTTGCGTAATAGCACAGCGCCAAGTGACATTATCCCCTCAAAACTGCTGAAGGAAAGCGCCGACATCCTGGCTCCTCCCATCACGCAACTTATCAACCAGTCTTTCTTGGAGGGCATAGTGCCCTCACAGTTGAAAGAGGGTATAATTCTACCCATCCTGAAGAAACCCTCTCTGGACCCCAAGGACCCACTCCACCACCGTCCCATAACAAGTCTCAATGTACTCTCAAAGATAATGGAGAAAGTAGTGGTACAACAGCTGCAACAGCATCTGGATACCCACAAGCTACTTGACCCATTGCAATCAGGCTTCCGCCCCGGACACGGGACAGAAACAGCATTGCTGAAAGTATGGGACGATGTTCTCAAGGCCGCTGACGAAGGAGAATCTTGTCTTCTAGTTCTGTTGGACCTAAGTGCAGCTTTCGACACGGTAGACCACAAACTATTACTGACTCGGCTTGCTGAAGTAGCCAGAGTCGCAGAAGGCGATTTATCTTGGTTCTCCTCTTTTCTGGAAAACCGATCGCAAACAGTGAAGTTAGGACCTTTTACGTCTGAGAAACGCACAGTTACATGCGGAGTCCCTCAAGGATCGCCTCTATCACCAGTGCTGTTTAACGTCTATCTTCGTCCTCTTTTTGAGATTATCAGCAGCCAAAAACTGCTCTACCACTCATATGCAGATGATACGCAACTGTATTTCCGCATCTGCAATAGACAGGATCACCACCTCAATCTAGAGACATGCCTCTCTTTGATAGAGGATTGGATGACAAAGAGTTATCTTAAACTCAATGGAGCAAAAACAGAACTTCTTCTGTTTCACGCCAAGCGCAGGAATCAACTTTCAACAGCGTGGACCCCCCCGCCTATTTTGGGCAAACTCATCACCCCTAGCGCCAAAGTCAAAAGCCTAGGGGTCATTTTTGACTCCTTTATGACAATGGACGCACAAATAGGGTCAGTAGTCAGCGGATCTCACCATCTGCTGCGCCTACTACGCAGACTCACTCCGTTCATCCCTAAAGAGGATTTAGCGGTCGTGGTGGGAGCAATTGTAAACTCCAGGTTGGATTATGCAAATGCCCTTTACCTCGGCCTCCCCAAATACCAAATCGCTCGTCTGCAAGTCGTTCAGAATACGGCCGCCAGACTTGTGACTGGGAAAAAACCCTGGGAATCTATCTCACCTTCACTGAGAGCCCTTCATTGGCTGCCAGTTAAAGACAGAATTGCTTTTAAAGCTCTCTGTCTTACGCATAGATGTGTCCATGGGAATGCCCCCCTTTATTTATGCGAAATAATAAAAGCGCATAACCCCAATCGCGTTTTGCGATCCACTAATCAGAACCTGCTCCAGGTTCCGAAAGCCAACTTCAAGTCCAAAGGAGAAAGAAGATTCGCGATCCAAGGTCCTAGACTATGGAACGCTTTACCAACCAGCATTCGGTTGGAGGAGAACCACCTAGCATTCAGGAAAAAGGTCAAGACTTTTCTCTTTTGATATCAAAGGAGACAGGAACAACAAGCGCCCAGAGGCGATTCAGTTCGCATGTGCCGCGCTATATAAGTATTCATTCATTCATTCATTCATTCATTCAATCCTCTCAGAGCCTATTAAAATATTAAATGGAACAAGACAGGGGTGTCCACTATCCCCGTTACTATACGTATTGACACTGGAACCTCTGCTGAATAGGATTAGGCAAAATCCGGGAGTCCGGGGATTAGATATAGGAGACAGAGAATATAAAATTTCTGCATTTGCAGATGACATGTTGTTTACCATGTCTCACCCCCGGGAGTCGCTACAGAATTTGATGAGAGAAATAGAGGAATATGGGAAATTAGCAAACTTAAAAATTAACTATGAGAAATCAGAAGCTATGAGTGTGGAACTACCGAGGGGCCTACAACAAACCTTGGAACCTAATTTTAAGTTTAAGTGGGTTAAGACAGCCCTGAAATATCTGGGGATTTATATCCCACCAAAACTTGGTAATACTTTTGAAGCAAATTTCCCTCCATTGATGAACATAATCAAAGATAATGTGAAGAGATGGCAGAGGGGATTTCACTCTTGGTTTGGGAGATGTAATGCTATTAAGATGAGTATACTTCCCAGAATACTATATCTCCTTCAAACAATACCAATCAAGATCCCCCGGCCTTTTTACTTCAAATAAATAGGCTCCTTTTTAAGTTTATTTGGGCTAAGAAAAAACCTAGGATTAGTAGGAGTAGGATGTGCCTACCCAAGAGTAATGGGGGTTTAGCAATACCAGATGTAACCAAATACTATCAAGAGATTCATATGGGAAGGATTATAGAATGGGGCAGGAGGATAGGAACAAAACTATGGGTAGATCTAGAGCAAGAAATTAGCCAAGTCCCACTGCAAAGAGCAATATGGTGCTATCAAACACTGCCGAAACAGTTAAAAAACCATCCAATTATAGGGACGACGTTAGCAATAGGCCACAAGATATGCCAGTTAGGAAAACATACCTCAAGCTTCTCCCCATTATATCCAGTATTAGGAAACCCCGGTTTCCCACCAGGTATGGAGAAAGGAGCATATAGGAGTCTTAGAGAGAGGGGCCTTACACAGATATCACATTTTTTAGAACAGGATAGATGGCCAACCGTACCCTTATTGGTAATCCAGGAAGGAAAATACGGGATTAAAAATTGGCAAGCGGTACAGTTGTGCCACTTCCTGAACTCTTTGGGATCAACAAGTAGATATAAAAGGGAACTAACACAATTTGAAAGATACTGTGAAAACCAGGAACCCCCGGATAAATTATTATCTAGGTTGTATAGGTTAGGAATAACATCTTTAGAAGGCCAGGAGATACCATCTATAAGAGAATGGGCCAGAGATATGGAGAGGAATTTCTCACAGATCCAGCAACAGAAAATAATTAATTTAACCTTGAAAACATCAATAAGCACTAGGCTCCAAGAATTAAACTATAAAATATTAAATAGATGGTACTACACACCAGAGAAATTGAGTAGGGCATTTCCGGGAACCCTAGATATCTGTTGGAGATGCAGGGAAGATAGGGGAACTATATATCATTTATTTTGGACATGTCCAAGGATTAGGAAATACTGGGAGGAAGTACTAAGGATAACCCAAAATTTACAACATATCAACTGCAGGACGACCCAGCCCCAGCTTTCTGTTTGCTGCATCTAACACAGATCCCAATAAAAACATATAAGAAATCGATCATATGCCATATGATTAACGAAGCTAAAGCTGGGATAACTCAAAAAAAATTGGAAAAAATAATCCCCCTAGGATAACCGATTGGCTCTATAGGGTGAGGAATATTTGTGCAATAGAGGATGTGGTTCTATCAGCCCAAGACAGAAAGGAACAATATAACTTGACCTGGGGAGCATGGAATGCATTCATGCACTCAGAAGAAGGGAGGAGTTTGATGGGAGGGGAGTGATGGAATGGGAATGAGGGAGGCTCCAAGGGATTGGATGAAGAGCTCGGACCTGGGGGAGGGGAGAGGAGAGAGAGAATTGGTGGGGTTGGTGGGGGGGGGGGGGTTTTTTTTTTGGGGGGGAAGGAAAGGGAGGGGAAGGGAGGGAAGAGAGAAAAAAGAGGAAGGAAAGGAAAAGGAGATATGGTAATATAAGAGAAATAAATAGTTTGAGAATCTAAGCCTGGAATAGGAACTATAGGAGATAATACAGGGTATTACCATTAGGTTAACCCAGGACGTAAATAACTACCCGCATCTACGTATACCATGTTATCTCTAAATATAAGCCTGAGGTTTAAATAAGTACAAAGGACTATGAGATAATAAGTGAATGTTTTGTTTTATTTTGTTGATGCTAATGCAATTGTTAAGTAACTTATGTTGTAAAATTAATATTTCCTAAATAAAGAAGGATTAAATATAAAAAAAAATAAAATAAAAAAAAATTTCTTTACTGTTCCATATTGATAATTGTTTGCGGTTTCATATTAAAATTTTGACTTTTTTTTTTTCACATTGCACGTCCTTTTAAAAAAACCGCTAGTAGTAGACTTTTTCACTATTGGAACACTTTGTGAATTGATTTCTTCTTTGCTGTTATTGACATATATATTGACAATTGATTGCTGTTTCATATTGAAATTCCTAGTATTTTGCATATTGCACATCTAAGGTGTTTTTTTTTTTGCAAAATCTGTCTTTATTTATTTGAATACAAATACAAAACAAAGAATACAGTGATAGTATTACAGTGTAGTCTGCAGCCTCGCAGTAATGCATGGTGAGCTTAGTATCACGACCTCAGACCTAAAACAACAGTCCAATACTGCATTCGTCCCTCCCTAGGTTTAGCACGCCGGCATTGACACCAGTGGAGAGGGGCCAAGTATGCTTCCGTCTGACCTCCACCGGCGCTCCTCCCGGCGCCTACCACCGCAAGATACACGTTCCCGCTTAGAGGGAGTAAGGGCAGCCACATTACATCGTAGGTCCTCATCACACTAGCTAAATGGCGGAACCATAGGTCTTTGGAGATCAAACAGAGAAATACAGAAAAAGGTAAAAACAATTTCCTAGGTCAGTTCACCATAAGGCTACACATAGACGGGGGAGTTTAAAAACTTGAAGAAGATAGGGGAGAGAGTAGAGAGGAAACAGTAGTAAGATGAGGGGGAGAGGGGAGATAGGTAGGAGCATACCTGCTATTCAAGTAGAAGTCTTCGAGTCTGCGTCAAGCGGGCCACGTCCAGGATCATGCCACCCTCGCTCAGGACACTACCCCCACCCTGGTTCTAAGGGCCGGTTCAGCTAGTTCCAGTAGTGCCAAGTCTAGGCTTGAGGACATCTTCCAGGGTCAGTGATATATGCTACCCAGGATGCCCACACCATATTAAAGCTATCCAGGGTACCCCTGCAGGTCGCTATCCAGTGCTCGGCCTCTCTGATTTAATTTACCTTGGCCACCCACTCCTCTCTTGTCGGGACCTGCGAGCGCTTCCAGTATATAGGGACTATACGTTTAGCTGCGTTAAGAAGGTGCGGTAGTGCACTTTTCTTATATCTACTAAGTGGGATTTAAGGGAGGTGGAAAAGGAAATGTTCTGGCGAAAGGGGGATATCTAGGTCTAGAATCTCTTTTATTTGGAGTTTGACGTCTTCCCAAAAGGGCCTGATTCGGGGGCAGTCCCACCATATGTGTAATAGCGTGCCTTTATGTCCGCATGCTCGCCAGCACTGATCCGACACGGAGGGGTAAATACGAGCTAAGTCAGCCGGTACCCTATACCAGCGTGTCAGAAGTTTGTAATTTGTTTATTGAGTTTTAGACTCCATCGAGCTGGAGTGAGCGAGCCGGTACATGTGTGTCAGCTGAGTATCGGAAAATTGAAGGTGTAGATCTTTCTCCCAAACCCGTATATGTGCGGGTTTGAGATCTATGGTAGCCGAGCCTAATAGGCGGTACATTTCGGAGATCAGGTGGGGGAGCAGGTCGTCGTCTACAAAAAGGCGTTCAAATGGCGTGAGGGAAGTGATATCTCTAATAGAGTGGCCATGAGTCTCAAAAAAGTTGTGAAGTTGCCTATACCTCCAAAAGAGCATCCCCGATCCAGCATGTCTGGCCTGTAAAGATTCATAGCTAAGCAGTCTGCCGTTGCTTATGAGTTTCCCACAACTAGCGTTTCCATCCTCCATCCAAGGGCCAAAGAAAGCCATTTGTTCGCCCGGGGGAAACCATAGAAATCCGTGGGGCCAATGGAGACACTGGGGGAGCTAGATTTAGGGCAACGTTTACCCTATCCCAGACCGAGAGGGTGTGCCTCGTCAATGGAGAGGTGGTGTCCGACAGCCCCCTAAACTCCCTGGAAAGCCATGGTGCGTATGCTAGGTTTCTGCCAGCTAAACATTTTTCAAGGGAGACCCAAAGCTTGGATTGTGTGTGAAACCGCCAGTTGAGGACCCTCTGCAGAGCGACTGCTCTATAATACCTCGCTATGTCAGGGACTCCCAAACCTCCAGTCCATTTAGAGCGCTTCAATATCCGCATTGCTATGCGGGGTTTACGCGCATTCCACACAAACCCAGATAGCAAACTAGAAATTCGGGTGAAGAAAGCTCTTGGCAGAGGGATCGGCAACATTTGGAGAAAAAAAAGAGTACCCGCGGTAGAATATTCATTTTGACAATATTTATGCGGCCTAGCCAGGTAAAGGCAGTCTTAGTCCACTGGGTCAGGTCACTCTTAATTGCAGCTAGAAGGGGTGGATAGTTAGCTGTATACAGGGTGTCAAAGCGGTCAGTGAGTTGAATGCCTAGATACTTAAAGGAGGACTTAGCCCACGTGAAAGGAAAAGCATCCTTCAAGGAGGCAGTTTGAGATGGGGACAATTTTATGGGGAGAATCACTGATTTTGATAAATGTATTTTAAAATTGGAGAGTGATCCAAACCGCTGAAGTTCTCCCATCAGGACTGGCAACGAGACTAACGGCTCTGAAATGTGGAAGAGCACATCATCAGCGTAGGCTGAAAGCTTGTGTTCAGTGTTACCAACCTTCAAGCTGTTTATATCCGTATTCGCTCTGATGGTACGCAGCAGGGGCTCCAGTACCAGGGCGAAGAGGAGGGGGGAAAGGGGGCACCCCTGCCTCGTGCCATTCCTGATCGGGAACCGGGAGGAGAGCACCCCGTTGACCCTAACCTGCGCGCACGGAGTGGAGTATAAGGCCATGATTGATGTTAACATGCGCATCCTTAACCCCTGGGCCTCCAGCACCGCGCGCAAGTACGACCAATCTATCCGGTCAAAGGCCTTCTCGGCATCAGTCGACAGAATTATGTACGGCTTTTGGTCAGGCCGGGAACGGGCCCAGTGGATAAGTTGTATGGCTCTTAGAGAATTGTCCCTCGCCTCCCTCCCAGTATAAATCCAGTCTGGTCGGGGTGTACCAGTTGGGGCACAATATGTTTCAGTCTATTTGCAAGGACTTTCGCTAGGATTTTTACATCTACGTTTAAAAGGGATATAGGTCTATAGCTTTGAGGCACCATGGGATCTTTGCCCTCTTTTGGCAACACTGTGATATGGGCCAACAGCGCCTCAGAGGGGATCGGGGAGCCCTCAGCAATAGAGTTGAAATAGCCACACATAGGAGATACCAGGATGGGAAGGAAAGCCGTATAATAGGCCTTAGTGTAGCCATCAGGGCCCGGACTATTCCCATTAGGCAGGGATTTCACAATTAGTTCAATCTCGCCGGGGGTGACAGGGAGCTCCAGGTCAGAGCATTGGTCCTCGGACAGGGGTGTGACCCCTGCCGAAGCCAGATAGTCCCGAACCGCCACCGACCTAGGAGTCTGTGCGTTCAGGGGGTAGTCAGGGGATAAATTGTAAAGTTGTGAATAATATTCCTGAAACCCTGAGGCAATCTTAGATGACTGAGTCGCCACCGCTCCCGATGGGGAACGGAGCTGTTGAACGTAAGCCTGAGCGTGCTTCTTACGGAGGGCCCGAGCGAGCATGCGGCCACATTTGTTGCCATGCTCATAGTACTTCAAAGATAAGTGTCTAGTTTGTTTGCGCATTTGTCGGTCCAACAATCTCAGCAACAGTGACCTCATGTCATATAGCCTCTTCAACTCCTCAGGGCCTCCAGTACGCTTGTGTTGTATTTCAGCTTCCTGAAGAGCATCTAGCACCCTTTGAAAATCTGCCTGCCGTTCTTTTTTAAGTTTGGAGCCCAGGGAGATCAGCTCCCCTCTTACCACCGCCTTATGGCTTTCCCACAACACTCCCTTACTGATGTCGTCCATGGTGGTTTCTTTGAAAAAATTAGCAATGACTTCCCCCACCCTGGCCACCGCCGCATCATCGTCCAACAGATTCTCATTCAATCTCCATGTCCAGGTCCTATGGGAACCCGACGGTAGAGAGAAAGTAATTTCAATCGGAGCATGATCAGAGATCGTTATGCTTCCGATGGACGCAGACTGCAGGAGCTCCAGCGTGGGGCGGTCAACATAAATGTGATCAATGCGAGTATACACAGAGTGCACAGCAGAGTAATAACTGAAGTCCTTGTCTGTAGGATGGAGAACCCTCCAACTGTCTAGTAAAAGGTGGGACCTGAGCGTCTTACGGAAGTGTTTAAGATAGGCATAAGAGTGAGAAGGTCGGGAGCTGGATGTATCTAGCCGTGGGTCGGGACTAACGTTAAAATCCCCACCTAGGATAACAGAACCCTCTTTAAAGTCAGCTAGGAGGTCAAGAGTAGCATCAATAAAAGTCAGTTGGTTGACGTTGGGAGCATATAAAGAGGCAAACGTATACTTCTTTCCTGCTATTGTCCCCTTCACGAAAACATAGCGGCCTTGCGGGTCAAGTTTACTCTCCAATAGTTGGAAGGGGCAAGTCTTATGAATCGCGATCGCAGTACCCCTAGATTTAGAGGCTGGGGAAGTACTGTGAAACCACTGTGTATACAGGTGTGTGGGCAACCTGGGCATGGATTGGGGAGTAAAGTGGGTCTCCTGCAGGAGGACTATCTGGGCCCCTAGCTTCTTCAATTCCCACCATAGTTTATTCCGCTTACCTGGGGAGCAGAGGTCTCTAACATTGTAGGATACAACCTTCAGCGAGGACATGGTGGATCAGAATGGAGTTGGGCACGCCGTAGCCGCCAGTTCGCCCGAGGCAGACAAGATGGTACGGTGATGCTCCTACAGAGAGGGGAAGTAGTAGAGGAAGAAGAGAGGGTAAAGGCGAAGGAAAGAAGAAAAGGACAGAAAACAAAAACAGGACATGGGTAAATAATGCGTAATGGGCACATTAGGATGGCGTAACCTGTAACCCAACATACAAAACAAAAACAAAAAACAAACATCTGTAAGCCTGGCATAAGGCCCGCCACCTCTATGGTGGGAGCCCCATGCCTTGGCTCTAAGTCCCAATAGGGAACTTCACCCAAATAGGGATGGTCTACGTGGGGATCGTGTACCAGCATGGGGGGGGGAAGGTAGAAAGTCCCGTCCCCGTCCACCGCATCTCAAAGTGAGAATGTGACAATGGGGGTAGAGAGGTCATAATAAAGGCACAAGCCGCCCGGTCCCCAGGGGCAGGGCTGTAATAAGGGGGTGACATTACCCAAACCCGGGTGAAACAATCCATAGGTTGCATTCAGTCAAGGACTACAGCCCAAGGGCAGCGAAAAAAAAAAAAAAAAAAAAAAATTAAAAAAAATTTAAGGGCGAGTCCGGTGGGGTTGAAAGAAGCGTGGGACATGGTCGTCACCCATCATCCCCAGGGGAACCACGGAAGCCGGTCAAACAGATAGAGGGGCCAGTTCCTTCAGTCCCGGATTGTGGAGGGGCCTGCCGAAGAGTCCTGGGTTGGGCGTTGCCTGCCTCTCCTGCTACTCTTGCGTTTAGCCATCACCCATGGCTCAGGGAGCTTCATCATTGAGGCCTCGGATGGTTCCCTCCAGTCTGGGAAATCCACAGGGTCCAACCCCAGGGAAGAGAGAAAGTGTGGGAGATCATCTTTCGTGCGCAGTGTAACCTGTTTCCCTTCTTTAGTCACCTGTAGGTAGAAGGGAAAGCCCCAGCGATACGTCAGTCCTGCATCCTGGAGCGCTGCCAAAAGGGGGCGAAGTGCTCTGCGTTGCATTAAAGTGCGCCTTGAAATATCTTGGTAAAAAAACAGATGTGCCCCGTCAAAATCATAGAAAGGTTTGCCACGCATTTTTTGCATTATGCGGTCCTTAAGCGTGTATTTATGCAGCTTACAGATTATGTCTCTGGGGTTATCCACATCCTGAGACGGCGGTTTCAGGGCCCTGTGAGCGCGGTCAATTTCAATGGGAGCAGACGCTGGCAGGCCTAGTATATCTCTAAAGATGTCCTGCAGCGTGGGGATAATGTCCCGTGAGGCTGTGGCTTCTGGGAGCCCCCTAATCCTAATGTTGGCCCTTCTGCTGCGATTTTCGGTGTCATCCAGCTGACATAGCAGGGTTTCAATCCGTTGGTCTTGTGCCTGGCATTTAGATTGCAGCAGAGCAATAGTGGGGAGAGCCTCCTCCAGCCTTTCCTCTAAAGCTTCTACCCTGCTGCCCAAGTGAGAGGTGTCAGCTTTCAGCTGAGCAATGTCCTCAGTGAATGCCTTCTCCACCCTGCTGGTGAAGCGTTCTAAGTCCTCTTTAGTGGGGAGAGACATTATATGGCGCCGGATTGCGTCATCCCCCATGAAGTCCGAGGCCACCGAGTGTTCCCCGGGGGAGGCAGGGGAGACAGGGGGGGCCGAGTCACTCACCGACCCTGGAGATGAAGCCGGGAAACCGCAGAGAGATGTGTTTTCGTCTGCCGCGTCGCAGCCACGGCTGGCTGATGCGGCTTCAGCACTTTCTGGGCCTTTCCCGTCGGCGCCATTTTGGGAGCCTCGCGGCCCTGTCCTCGAGTCCCGGGGAAGTATGAATCCAGCTGCACCTGCCGGGTATTGGACGTCCGCGGTGGCTGGGATGACTGGCGCAGTCGCTGGGACATGGAGGGGGCCCACAAAGCAAGGTAACCCCCTCTGTAGCTTCTGTTAAGGCGGCAGTGGAACGGAGCCGAGGTAGAGCACGTCCTCACTCCTCCATAGCCAGGACACGCCCCCCCATCTAAGGTGTTTTGATAGCATTTATAGTCTAGCTTTTTTTGCATTTACACATAGGTGTACACATATATTTTTTCTTGATTGTTTATCCATTTAGCATATTTATTAGCAACTTTGCACTTAATCTAGCACGTTATTTGCAGCATTTGCACATAATATAGCACTTAGTCTAATAGTATTTTATGAATTGCATTTTTCTTAATTGCAATCAATTTTGTCTATGATCAGCGCAGTAACACATTTTTTGCATATATAAAAAATAAAACTAAGGTAGCCAACACATTTAAGAATTGGTAAGCTGCAGTATAATAAATGTTTACGTTTGGTTTAATACTGCTTTAAATGTGCACTTTTTGAGCAATGAGGTGTATCGGTAATTGAAAAAAACTCATATGCTTCAAAACATCCACTGTGCTTTACCTACTACCCTTAAAGGAACACTAAAGGTTCGTTTTTTATTAGATCAATTGATTGCTGTAAGCTAGAGCATTTAAATATCACTTACCTAGTTTTTCCTTTTGACTTCCAAAATACAGTAATCCAGGTTTGAAATGCCATTTCCTGTCTCTCCTCTTCTTGCTTTCCACCAGCATCTGCATGGTGGAAAGCAGAATGTGCTCACCCCCTCCCTATGACTACAGCCCTGCGTGAAGATGCTCTCTTAACCCTCATAGGCATGGAGGCTAAGCCTAATAGGAACTGTAGTTCCCATTAGGCCGTGATGTAGCAAGAATGAACACGCACCTGCAAACCAGGAAGTCAGTGAGAATAATGATTCAGAAGTGACAGAGGTGAATAAAACAGCACGATTTCAACAGGTATCAAACTAGTTATAATGCAAAACATTACTTTTTACTTTACCAGCTACTGTCAGACTTTAATTTAAGAGGAAAATATTTTTGTCTTTACAACCCCTTTAATTTATAGTCTGGAAGCCATTTGGAGTGCATCTAGCAATGCTGTCTTTTCCACACATACACGTTAACACTTGCTATTTTGTGGTTAACATGTATTGCATAAAAACAGCCCTTTATTTTGAATGTACTGCCTATAATGTACTATTTTCGTTATACGATGTGTTACGAGGTGTTGTGTATATCTTTTGCATGTTGCAGACACGCTTTACTTTGTATAACAGCAGTATGAACAGCAAGCTTTGTTCAAGCTTTTAAAGGATAAATCCACTTTTCAACAAAAAATAATAAATGCACTTTTTATTTTGCAGGAGCCTGTAATGTATTGCACCAACAATCAGCAGATCGCTGATGCCATGCAGGTCTCCTGCAGACCTGTCTACAGTAGGTTTTGGCTTGCTTGTGCCTCCTACAAGGAAGCAGATACATTCTGACAGGAAGACTCCATGAACTGCGCAGGGTTTAAAAAAAAAAATAATGAATAGCCCTATAGCCTCTGACTTAACCACACAGATCCATGTCCTGTCAGAGGTGAGGAGATTCCCAGTACAGAGGAACACAGATCGGTCTCCTCTCCTTGTGAGTCCCCTCCCCCTACAGTTAGAGTCACTTACTAGGGAACATATTTAACCCTTTCAGCGCCACCTAGTGTTAACCCCTTCCCTGGCAGTCACATTTACACAGTAATCAGTGCATTTTTATAGCAATAATCGCTGTATAAATGTATATGGTCGCAAAAACCTGTCAAAAGTGTCCAATATGTCCGCCGCAATGTCACGGTCACAATAAAAAAATCTGTCTTATAGCAGAACTTCCCCTTTTGGGTGGAGCTACGCTTTAAGCAAGTGTAAGGAAAGCTTTTAACAAGCTTCAAGAAGTGCTGATGCCTGATAACAGATTGTTTAATCACTTAAAGTGCAACTCCAAACTGCAGAAAAAAAAAAAACATTCCCCTCTGGGTAAGATTTATGTACATTACAAGGATTTTGACAAACTCTGTTGCAGATGCCTACCTTATGTTATTCTAAAGAAATCCCTGTGTGTCTGTCTGTGCACATGGCACAAGTGAGTGTAATGGGAGTGGTTTCATAATTATCAACGAGCTGCAACACCTGCAAAGCTGTAATGAGGAAAAATTGCAGGGTCTGAATCCCTTTAGATCGGTTTTCCTTTTAGGCGTATCTCACCAAAAATGACATTTTTGTTGCAGGGGATGCCTGAAATCTGACTTGTATCTTAGGCAGACTTATGGGAAAATCAGTGAGCCAATCACACAAGCAGGAAATTGCATATCTGGGGGGCGTTCTGTACACATTTTGTGTACAGGACACCTCCAGGTAGCCATATTGCATTTCACAGAAAATTACAGAGCTGTATATTGAACAAAAAATTTCATTTTTAATAACACTCAATTACAATATGACTTTTGTCGCAATTGTATATGATACATATTGATTTTTTTATAGCTTTTTTTTTTATAACTGATGCTTTTTTTGGTTATAGTGCAAAAAAAGCAGGTGATCAAATGCCACCAAAAAGAAGGCTCTATTTGTTAGGGGGGACATGCATTTTATTTGGGTATAGTGTTGCACAGCCGAGCATTTGACAGTAAAAGTAACAGTGCCGTATCACAAAAAATTACCTGGTCATGAAGGGGAGTAAATCTTCCAGAGATCAAGTGGTTGTAAGCCTTCATTTTCAAGTTGTACCTATAGGTAAGCCTACAATAAGGCTTACCCAAAGGTACAGAAAATACAGTGCCTTGCGAAAGTATTCGGCCCCCTTGAACTTTGCGACCCTTTGTCACATTTCAGGCTTCAAACACAAAGATATAAAACTGTAATTTTTTGGTGAAGAATCAACAACAAGTGGGACACAATCATGAAGTGGAACGAAATTTATTTGATATTTCAAACTTTTTTAACAAATAAAAAACTGAAAAATTGGGCGTGCAAAATTATTCAGCCCCTTTACTTTCAGTGCAGCAAACTCTCTCCAGAAGTTCAGTGAGGATCTCTGAATGATCCAATGTTGACCTAAAGGACTAATGATGATAAATAGTAGAGGTCGACCGATATATCGGCCGATTTTTGGCCGTTTTTACGTAATCGGCATGGGCCGATTATTGTGGAAGCCAGGCCGATTTTGCGGCCACCAGCAGTACTGACCAGGGCCCCGCTCCCGCAGCATGTGAAATTAATCCTTTACCTGCGCGGCAGCCGGCCACTGTAGAAGAGAAGGGAAGGAGAGAAAGTTTTCACTTGCACCACACTGCCCCGCCCCCCTCAAGCTGTAGCAGAAGAACAATAACATCATTAGCATGTGACAAGCCCGCGCCTCTGCTGCCTGACTAGTAACTAGACCCCAGCAGGAGATCGTGGCCAGCAATAGCTAAGCTTCTCTTCCTTCCCTGCTGAAGGGACCATGCTGGCTGCTTGTATTTTTTTTTGTGATAGACGCTGATGAGCTGACCAGCCAATCTGCATGCACCTACCCCTATCAGGTGCATGCAGATAAATACCAGGAAGCAGCATGGATGGAGGGTAAGTCACAAAAGTTGAGTGTGTGTTACTGTGCCCCCCCCCCCCCTGCAGACTTTATTTAGACTCCCTTTTAAAAGGGAAACCTGGCTGAGACTAGGGTTGCCACCTCATCCCTTTAAAACTGAACACCTATTAATTACACAGGTTCTGTGGCAGATTAAGGCTGTAATTAAACCAAAGTAGTGCCTTATTTGCATTAAATTAGCCTCAGAACCTGTGTAATTAATAGGTGTTCAGTTTTAAAGGGATGAGGTGGTAACCCTAGCTGAGACTGACATTGAGGAAATGGATGAGGATGACTCTGGGTGGATAGGAGATTTACATTGTGGAGATCCTCTTCACAATGTAACTCATCCCCACACAGAGTCATTCTCATCCATCTTCACAATGCAACACAATCATCTTCATCCACCCCTCTCCAACGCATCCCCTTTACCGCCACCTCTGTACCCCCCCTCCTCCACAACCACCTCTCTGTACCCCCCCTCCTCCACAACCACCTCTCTGTACCCCCCTCCTCCACAACCACCTCTCTGTACCCCCCCTCCTCCACAACCACCTCTCTGTACCCCCCCTCCTCCACAACCACCTCTCTGTACCCCCCCTCCTCCACAACCACCTCTCTGTACCCCCCCTCCTCCACAACCACCTCTCTGTACCCCCCCTCCTCCAAAACCACCTCTCTGTACCCCCCCTCCTCCACAACCACCTCTCTGTACCCCCCCTCCTCCAAAACCACCTCTCTGTACCCCCCCTCCTCCAAAACCACCTCTCTGTACCCCCCCCTCCTCCAAAACCACCTCTCTGTACCCCCCCTCCTCCAAAACCACCTCTCTGTACCCCCCCTCCTCCAAAACCACCTCTCTGTACCCCCCTCCTCCAAAACCACCTCTCTGTACCCCCCTCCTCCACAACCACCTCTCTGTACCCACCTCCTTAAAAATGACTAAGATTGTATTTTTTTTTCTTTTTTAATAATTATTAGGTGGCACTGATGGGCTGCACTGGTGGGCACCAATGAGGTTGCACTGACAGGCTGAACTGGTGGACACTAATAAGGTGGCACTGATGGACACTGATAGGCTGCACTGGTGGGCTGCATTGGTGGGCACTGATGGACACTGATAGGCTGCACTGGTGGGCTGCATTGGTGGGCACTGATAGGCTGCACTGATGGGCTGCATTGGTGGGCACTGATGGACACTGATAGGCTGCACTCCACCTCTCCACCCTAAACAATAACCTCCTCCCCACCCTAGATTTTCTGAGATAATGAAAAAAATAAAAAAAAATCGGCCTAAAATATCGGCCTAAAATATCGGCCATCGGCCGCGCCAATTTCGAAATATCGGCATCAGTATCGGCCAGAGAAAAACCCATACCGGTCGACCTCTAATAAATAGAATCCACCTGTGTGTAATCAAGTCTCTGTATAAATGCACCTGCACTGTGATAGTCTCAGAGGTCCGTTTAAAGCACAGAGAGCATCATGAAGAACAAGGAACACACCAGGCAGGTCCGAGATACTGTTGTGGAGAAGTTTAAAGCCAGATTTGGATACAAAAAGATTTCCCAAGCTTTAAACATCCCAAGGAGCACAGTGCAAGTGATAATATTGAAATGGAAGGAGTATCAGCCCACTGCAAATCTACAAAGACCTGGCCGTCCCTCTAAACTTTCAGCTCATACAGGAAGACTGATCAGAGATGTAGCCAAGAGGCCCATGATCACTCTGGATAAACTGCAGAGATCTACAGCTGAGGTGGGAGACTCTGTCCATAGGACAACAATTAGTTGTATACTGCACAAATCTGGCCTTTACGGAAGAGTGGCAAGAAGCAAGCCATTTCTTAAAAAGATATCCATAAAAAGTGTTGTTTAACCACTTAAGACCCGGACACATACGCTGCTAAATGACCCAAGGTGTTTTTACAATTCGGCGCTGCGTCGCTTTAACAGACAATTGCGCGGTCGTGCGACGTGGCTCCCAAACAAAATTTGCGTCCTTTTCTTCCCACAAATAGAGCTTTCTTTCGGTGGTATTTGATCGCCTCTGCGATTTTTTTTTTTTGCGCTATAAGCTAAAATAGAGCGACAATTTTGAAAAAAATCACTCTTGTTTTTACTTTTTGTTATAAAAAAAAATCAAATAAACTAAATTTTAGTAAAACATTTAGGCCAAAATTAGTTCAGCCACATGTCTTTAGTAAAAAAAAAAAAAAAAAAACTGATTTTACACTGCCTGTCACACTGACACTAAATACAGTGATTAGTTCACTGCATTCAGTGACACTGTGACAGGGGGGTGGGGGCGATCACAAGGGGTTAATGTGCCTATGTGAGTGTGTGTCAGTGTTGTGTTGGTGCACACTTAGGCCTCATTTCCACTGGCGTTTTTACAGCCACTTTTCTGAGCGTTTTTTGCAGCTTAAAAACCCCTGTCCATGTTAATCTATGGCCTCATGCCCACCATGACGTTTTTGAGCTGTAGATGGCTAAGCTGCAAAAAAAACGCGGGACTAGTGCGTTCTGAAGCTCCAGCAATATAGCTGTAAAAACGCCAGACATTAAAAAACGCTCAAAAACGCGCAAAAATGCGCACAAACGCTCAAAAACGCGGCCGCGGCGTTTTTAAAGCTCCAGCTCCAAAAAAAAAAAACGAAGGGGGAGCGCTCCCATTGGCTGGGAGCGATCGCGGGGGGGGGGGCGGAAAACACGGACATCCACCCGCTCGTCAGCGATCGCTCCCAGAGCCAGGGGGACCCCCGCACGCCGCGGAGGGGGTCCCGATGGGACCCCCGAACCGCACAAAGGCGGGGATGTAAATTTACGCCCTTGTGCCTGTACGAGCCATGTTGTGGCCGTAAATGTGCGTACGGGGATCCTTAAGTGGTTAAAGTTTGCCACAAGCCACCTGGGAGACACACCAAACATGTGGAAGACGGTGCTCTGGTCAGATGAAACCAAAATTGAACTTTTTGGAAACAATGCAAAATGTTATGTTTGGTGTAAAAGCAACACAGCTCATCACCCTGAACACACCATGCCCACTGTCAAACATGGTGGTGGTAGCATCATGGTTTGGGCCTGCTTTTCTTCAGCAGGGACAGGGAAGATGGTTAAAATTGATGGGAAGATGGATGGAGCCAAATACAGGACCATTCTGGAAGAAAACCTGATGGAGTCTGTAAATAACCTGAGACTGGGATGGAGATTTGTCTTCCAACAAGACAATGATCCAAAATATAAAGCAAAATCTAAAATGGAATGGTTCACAAATAAACATATCCAGGTGTTAGAATGGCCAAGTCAAAGTCCAGACCTGAATCCAATCGAGAATCTGTGGAAAGAACTGAAAACTGCTGTTCAAACGCTCTCCATCCAACCTCACTGAGCTCGAGCTGTTTTGCAAGGAGGAATGGGCAAAAATGTCAGTCTCTCGATGTGCAAAACTGATAGAGACATACCCCCAGCGACTTACAGCTGTAATCACAGCAAATCACTACAAAGTATTAACTTAAAGAGGTGGTTCACCCTAAATATACTCTTTCCCATGTGATCCAGCATACTGGCGACAGCATGCTGTTTTTTTTTTTTTTCTTAATGCCCCACTTACTGTGTAATCCTTAATTTTGATTTATTTCCCCTGCGGTGAATGGTGCCGCTATAGCTCGTCACGGCTTCCGAAAATAGCCGATTTAGGACTCGGGTATTTCCGGCGCTATGCGGCGCCTGCGCACAGACCTAGGAGCTGACTGCGCAGGCGTCGTATTCCTCCGAGTCCTATTTCGGCTTTTTTCAGAGGGTGTGACGCGCCATAGGACTCGGAGAAATACGGCGGTTGCGCAGTAAGCTCCTAGGTCTGTGCGCAGGCGCCACATAGCGCCGGAAATACCAGAGTCCTAAATCGGGTATTTTCGGAAGCCGTGACTGGCTATACAGGCACCATCCACCGCGGGGGAAATAAATCAAAATTAAGGATTACACAGTAAATGGGGCATTTAAAAAAAAAAAAAACAGCATACTGGCGCTGACGCCAGTATGCTGGATCACATGGGAAAGAGTATATTTAGGATGAGGGGGCTGAATAATTTTGCACGCCCAATTTTTCAGTTTTTTTATTTGTTAAAAAAGTTTGAAATATCCGATACATTTTGTTCCACTTCATGATTGTGTCCCACTTGTTGATTCTTCACAAAAATATTACAGTTTTATATCTTTATGTTTGAAGCCTGAAATGTGGCAAAAGGTCGCAGAGTTCAAGGGGGCCGAATACTTTCGCAAGGCACTGTATCTCCTAAACGTGCGCCGTTTAGGAGAAATTTACTTTGTACTGCACTGATGATGCCATTGGCACCTGCGCTGTGAAGAAACGTCCCTCCATGCCATTTCATCACGCGACTAACCAGTAACAGAGCGGTAGTCCACGGGCCTAGAAGGAAGAGAGGCAAACATGGATGTGGCCTTAAGCAGGGACAGCGTGGGCTTCGTTTGCAGGCAAGTGTCATACAATGTGCTAGCATGCAATGCATACTAGCACATTATGCTTTTATTTTGCAGGGAACAAAAAAGAAAGTAAAACCCATGAGGGAGGTTTTTCACCTTACTGTGGTCAGTTTACAGGGGGAGTGCAGAACCAGGTATTTCAGGTGTTACAGGGGGCCAAATTACACAGCTCAAGCACTGTGCTGTTTAACCACTTCCATTCAGGGCATTTTCACCCCCTTCCTGCCTGGACCAATTTTTAGTTTTCAGCACTGTTGCACTTTAAATGACAATTGTGCGGTCATGCAACACTGTACCAAATTAAATCTTTATTAAAAAAAAAATTCTCCCACAAATAGAGGTTTCGTTTGGTGTCATTTAATCTGATTTTGAAACTCTGCGTTTTTTATTTTTTGCGCTATAAACAAAAGAGCAACAATTAAAAAAAAATTTTTTTTTACTTTTGATTTAATAAATAAAAAATATCCAATTTAAAAAATAAAATTAAAATTTCCCTCAGTTTAGACTGATACATATTGTTCTACATATTTTTGGTTAAAAAAAAAAAATCAAATCACAATAAACGTATATTGATTGGTTTGCGCAAAAGTCACAATAAAAATTGCGATCCGCAATGTCACAATAAAAATCGCAGCGGACATAGACACTTTTGACACATTTTTGGGACCATTCACATTTATACAGCGATTATTGCTATAAAACTGCACTGATTACTTTGTAAATGTGACTGGCGGGGAAGGGGTTAACACTAGGGGGCAATGAAGGGGGCACTGAAGGGGGCAATATGTTCCCTGGGAGTGATTCTAACTGTAGGGGGAGGGGAACTCACAAGGGGAGGAGATCGATGTGTGTTCCTCTATACTGGGAACACACATCGTCTCCTCACCTCTTACAGGAGGTGGATCTGTGTGTTTATACACACAGATCCAAACTCCTGCCATGATCGCCGTCAATCACAAGCGGTGCCCCCTAGACTGCCGGGAAGAAAGAACGTCATATGATGTCCACCTGGAGGGAGGGAGGGCTCTTGTCGGCGTCATTTTATAATAGCTCGGTAAGAAAAGCGTTAAAGGCAGAGTTGTACAAATACCGATACTTTTTTCAAGTACTCGCTGACACCGATTACCGATACTTTTTTTTTTTATGTCAGTGGCAGTATTTATTTTTTTTTTTTAACAGTGTTTTCTTTTTTTTTTGGGGGGGGGGGGGTATTGCCAATGTGCTGTTTTTTTTATTATTTAAATTTGTATTATTTTTTAAAAACATTTTTTTTATTGCCATTTTTTTTTTATCAGCCCTGTTGGGGGGTCTTTGGTGAGATATCGGGGGTCTTAACAGACCCCTGAATTCTCCCCTTTAGGACAGAGAAAGGGACTAAGGACAAAGATTCCCCAGTCCCTTTCTCTGCAGCCTCAGCTAAAATGAATGGAGAGAAGCTCCTCTCCATTCATAAACTGAAGCATCTTAAAAACAGGTTACAATGCTCCAGTATGTGAATGGACAGAGTCAGTGTCTGCCTACCTTCGCTCTCCATCCTGACAGATTGAGGGGGGAGAGCAGCACAAAGGGGGGACAGCACAGAGCAAGGAGGGAGGAGCAAGAAGGGGGACAGCACGGAGGAGGGGGGGGCAGGACGGAGGGGGACAGCACAGGGACAGTCAGCGGTGATCGGTGCGGCTTTGGGGAGGGGGAGTTAAAAGCACCGATCACTGCTATATAAAACTTTAACTAAAGCAGCTGAAAAGAGGCCAGATCAGTGCTTGCAACTCCCCTGCCGCACCGATCACCCTGACTGCCCAGGTATCGGGTGAAGCATCTGAGCATTTCCGAGTACAAATACTCAGGGAAATGCTCGCTATCAGTACCAATACAGATGCTGGTATCGGGACATCCCTAGTTAACTGCTTGCCAACCAGTCGCAGTTAATAAAAATGCCATAAAACTATGCCTTATTTTGTAGACGCTACAACATTTGCGCAAACCAATAAACGCTTCTTTTTTTTTTACGAAAAATATGTAGAAGAATACGTATCGGCCTAAACTGAGGAAAAAATATGTTTTCTTTATATATTTTTGAAAATATTCATTACAGCAAAAAGTAAAACATTTATTTTTTCAAAATTGTCGCTCCATTTTTGTTTATAGCGCAAAAAATAAAAACCGCAGAGGTGATCAAATACCACCAATTTTGTTTGGGAGCCACGTCTCACTGGTTTTACCTTAATGCATCAAGGTGAAAAAACCTTCTGTAGTACAGCAGCCCCCCAGACCCCTCTTTAACCACTGGGCACTTAAACCCCCTTAAATAACCAGACCAACTTTCAGCTTTCAGTGCTCTCACAGTTTGAATGACAATAACTCAGTCATACAACACTAACCGAATGAAATTTTTTCCTTTTTTCCCCACAAATAGAGCTTTCTTTTGGTGGTATTTGATCACCTCTGCGTTTTTTTTGTTTTTTCGCTATAAATGAAAAAAAGAACGAAAATTTTGTAAAAAAAATGAATTTTTCTTCATTTCCATTATAACATTTTGCAAAAAAGTATTTTTTCTTTATAAATTTGGCCTAAAATGTATACTGCTACATATCTTTGGTAACAAAACAAAAAAAAAATGGATATTATTTAGTCTGAAATTATTAGGGTCTACAAGCTATGGTACCAATTACTGAAAATGTATCTGATGTACTGACAGCCTCTCTCATTTCTTGAGACCCTAACATGCCAGAAAAGTACAAATACCCCCCAAATGACCCCTTTTTGGAAAGAAGACATTCCAAGGTATTTAGAAAGAGGCATTGTGAGTTTTTTGAAGTTGTCATTTTTCCTACAATTCTTTGCAAAAATCAAGATTTTTTTTTCCACAAAATGTTCATATTAGCGGGTTATTTCTCACACACAGCATATGCATACCACAAATTATACCCCAAAACACATTCTGCTATTCCTCCCGAGTATGGCGATATCACATGTGTGAGACTTTTACACAGCGTGGCCACATACAGAAGCCCAACATGCAGGGAGCACCATCAGGCGTTCTGGAGCACCCAGACCAATTCTGACATTTCTCTCCTACATGTAAAAATCTTTATTTGCTAGAAAATTACATAGAACCCCAAAACATTATATATGCTTTTTTAGCAAAGACGCTAGAGAATACAATGGCGGCCGTTACAACTTTTTATCGCGCATGGTATTTGCACAGCAATTTTTCTAACGCGTTTTTTTTGGAAATAAAACAGCTTTGTGCTTTAAAAAAAACAAAAAAAAACAGTAAAGTTAGCCCAATATCTTTGCATAATATGAAAGATGAAGTTACGCCGAGTAAATAGATACCCAACATGTCACCCTTCAATATTGCACATGCTTGTGGAATGGCGCCAAACTTCGCAACTTAAAAATCCCCATAGGCGACGCTTTAAATGTTTTTACTGGTTACCTTTCTTTAGTTG
This sequence comes from Rana kukunoris, assembly GCA_029574335.1. Taxonomy (NCBI): domain Eukaryota; kingdom Metazoa; phylum Chordata; class Amphibia; order Anura; family Ranidae; genus Rana; species Rana kukunoris. The sequence goes on from JAJQKJ010001820.1 coordinate 111,612, forward strand.
GCGAGGAGATCTAGGGCCAAAATTATTGCTCTCGCTCTAACGTTCACAGCGATACCTCACATGTGTGGTTTGAACACCGTTTTCATATGTGGGCGGGACTTGCGTGTGCGTCTGTATACGAGCTCACGGGTACAGGGGCGCTGTAATTTTTTTTTTTTTATTGTTCATTTTACTTTATTTATTTTAGTTTGACACGTTTTTCCCCCAAAAATAAATGTTTTGATTACTTTTATTCCTATTACAAGGAATGTAAACATCCCTTGTAATAGGAATATAGCATGACAGGTCCTCTTTACAGTGAGATATGGGGTCAATAGGCTGGGAAGCCCGAAAAAAAAACGATCACAGAGTATTGTGCGGGGGGTATTGCAGAGTATTGTGCCGGGGGTATTGCAGAGTATTGTGCCGGGGGTATTGCGCAGGGGGTACTGCAGAGTATGGTGCGGGGGTATTACAGAGTATGGTGCAGGGGGTACTGCAGAGTATGGCGCAGAGGGTACTGCAGAGTATGGCGCAGGGGGTATTGCAGAGTATTACACAGGGAAGGAAGGGGTTAATTCAGGGATGGCTGAGCAGGGATGGATGGATCTGTGGCTGCAATAGTCACAGATCCATCCCACAGTGCTGCTGCCATCCGCGCTCCCCCTCTCACACTGTACCGATCGGTACAGAGAGAGGAGGGAGGAACCGGTGTCATCAAATTACGCCGGTTTGTTTACATGTGATCGCTCCGTCATTGGACGGAGCGATCACGTGGTAAACGGCTGCTATCGGCGGCAATTTACCGCGATCCGTGATCCGCCGGGTCCCCTGGATTGGATAGATTGATAGCGCAGCCATTGGCTCCCGCTGCTGTTAATCAAATCCAATGATGTAGGAGCCGGGGGGCACTCGAGAAGGAGGAGTCAGGAGCGCCACTGAGGGACCCCAGAAGAGAAGGATCGGGGCCACTCTGCAAAACCAACTGCATGGAGGAGGCTATTAGAACATGTTTTGTCTTTTAACCACTTGTCCACCGCCCACCGTCAAATGACGGCGGGCGGAGGACTCCAATCTCCTGACTGCACGTCATATGACGTCCAGTCATTCAAACATGGAATGCGCGCGATCGCGTGCACGCATCCCTGTACTGTCGGTAGCGGCGTGTCACGGAGACACCGCTCGTTACCGACAGGGTGAACAGCGGCCCGGATGCGCTGTTAACAACGTGATCGGCCGTGATGAAGTTACGGCTGATCACGCATGGTAACACCCCCAAGTTCCCGGGAACACTGCTCGTCACCGACAATGGTACACAGCCATTGGTCAGGGCTGTGTACCACGTGATCAGCTCTGATCACTAGTGTAAACAAAGAGCTGTAACTAACTGTTACCAGCTCTTCTCCCCTCACACATCGTTTCCAGTGTGAGGAGAGAAAAGCAGTGAGTTACAGTTCTGTGTTACTGTAGTGTCTGCACAAACACCACATCTGCCCCCCCCCCCCCCCCCCCCAATTGTCACCAGTCACCCAACAGTCACCCATAAAGTGCACCTGTCACATAAATAGACTGCCATCAGCAGTGCAACCGTCACCCACCAGTGACCGTACCCTGTCACCGTCACCCGTCACCCACCAGTGACCTGCCCTGTCACCCGTTTATGAAGAAAAAATACTAATTTGCAAAATGTTATGACAAAAACAAAGAAAAATGCTTTTTTTTCACAAAATCTATCGTCTTTTTTTATTTATAGCGCAAAAAATTAAAAAAAAAACACGAGTGATTAAATACCACCAAAAGAAAGCTCTATTTGTGTGAAAAAAAGGACGCAATTTGTATTTGGGTACAGTGTTGCATGACTGAGTAATTGTCATTCAAAGTGTGAAAGCACCGAAAGCTGAAAATGGGTCTGGGTAAGAAGGGGGTTTAAGTGCACTGTATTGAAGTGGTTAAACAAACCTTTACATATCTTTTAACATGCTTTACAGTAACAGGATCCAATTATTTATTTATTGGGGGGGGGGGGTTACAAACGCTTTAACCACTTGAAGACCGCCACCTGCACATATACGTTGGCAGAATGGCATGGCTGGGCACATGTACATACAGATACGTCCTGTACTAGTACCCAGCCGTGGGTCACTGGCGCGCGCCTGCCCGTGACCCTGTCCGAAGCTACAGGACCGCGGCACTCACGGACCCGATCGCTGCTGGAGTGCGGCGATCGGTGCCCGGAGCTGAAGAACGTCCTTCACTCTGGCGGCGTCATCGATCGCGTGATCGATGGGAATTTCAATCGATGATGTGACACCTACAGCCACACCCCCTACAGTTGTAAACACACATTAGGGAACACATAACCCCTACAGTGCCCCCTTGTGGTTAACTGTCAAACTGCAAATGTCATTTTCACAATAAACAATACAATTTAAATGCATTTTTGCTGTGAAAATGACAATTGTCCCAAAAATGTGTCAAAATTGTCCGCCATAATGTCGCAGTCACGAAAAAAAACGCTGATCGATGCCATTAGTAGTAAAAAAAAAAAATATTAAATAAAAATGCAATAAAACTATCCCCTATTTTGTAAACGCTAAAAATGTTGCGCAAAACAACCGTTTATTGCGATTTTTACAAGAAATATGTAGAAGAATACGTATCGGCCTAAACTGAGGAAAACATTTTTTTTTATATATTTTTGGGGGATATTATAGCAAAAAGTAAAAAAATATTGAATTTTTTTCAAAGTTGTCGCTCTATTTTTGTTTATAGCGCAAAAAATAAAAACCGCAGAGGTGATCAAATACCACCAAAAGAAAGCGCTATTTGTGGGGGAAAAAAGGAAGCCAATTTTGTTTGGAAGCCATGTCGCACGACTGCGCAATTATCAGTTAAAGCGACGCAGTGCCGAATCGCAAAAAGGGGCCTGGTCCTTTAGCAGCATTTTGGTCCGGGTCTTAAGTGGTTAAAGGCAACCATCAGCACTCCCATTAGGATCTGTGTTCAACATTTACAAACAGGAGTTGAATGGTACTTTAAAAGCTTCAACAAAGCACTGTAGCTGCTGACTTTTAATAATGACACTTACCTGTCCTAGGCACCTGCGATGTCGCCCCCCCAATCCCCCCCCCTCAAAACCGATCGCTCGATCCTGGCAGCTCCCGACGCCTCCATCCTTACTGAGGGAAACAGGCAGTGGAGCCTTGCAGCTTCACAGCCCGTTTCCTACTGCGCATTCGCGAGTCGCAGAGCACTTTTGTGAATGGGCTGCTGCTTTCTGGGATACAAACAGTTCCCAGAAGGCAACGCACCCCATTCCCCAGAAGACAACACGGGATCGGATGAGGAAGAAGACCTGCCGCAATATGGGAAGAGTTAGATTCGGAACTTCCGCATAGCAGCCGCCCTTTCTGGTAAGTAAAACTTTTTTTCTTTTTTGGGCTGGAACTCCACTTTAACTACATGCCGCCCCGGCTACAGTGCAGACCTTAATTGCCAGGAGAGTGTCCATGGAAGTCCTCCCGAGCAATCGCTGTCAGAAGCTTGTTAATCTGAATTTTTTTTTTCCTTCGTAATATCAACATGAGGAAAAAAAAAAGAAGATCATGACTTCTGTCAGAGGGACATTGGTCCCTCACACTGAAAGCCGTAGCTGCATTTTCTGTGCCCACCAGTGTCAGCTGCAAGTGCCCACTGTGCCACCTACCAGTGCCACACATCAATGCCCACCAGTGCTGCCAATCAGTGTCACCTGCCAGTGCCACCCGTAAGTGATCAGTGCCATCTATCAGTGCCCATCAGTAAAGGAGAAAAATTACCTGTTTTTAAAATGTTATAACAAACTATAAAACAGTTTTTTTTTTCCCCCAACATTTTCAGTCTTTTTTTTATTTAGAAAAAAAAAAAAACAACAGCAGCAATTAAATACCACTAAAAAAATCTGTGTGAAGAAAATGATAACAATTTCATTTGGCTACACTGCAGTACGACTGTGCAATTGTGATTCAAAAGTGACAGCGCTGAAAGCAGAAAATTTGTCTGGGCAGGAAGGGGGTTCAGTGTCCAGTAGGCAAGTGGTTAACCACTTAAGGACCGGCTCACGTACATATACGTCATCACTTTAAAAATGAATATCTCGGTAACGACAGTAGCTGCTATCACAACCGAGATATCCATATTTAACGTGGCCGGTCCTGTAAACGATAACGGTGGTCTCCACGGCAGATCACCGTTATCGGCTGCTGGTCCCGAGTGAGGGCAAGATGGTCCCCACCCGTCTCCATAGCAGGGTGGAAGCGACATCAAAACGTCACTTCCGCCCATGCATCATAAAGGCACATTTTTCTGCTGTCATTTTTTCAAATGACAATTTGGCGTCAGCATGCTGTTTTTTTTTTTAAATGCCCCACTTACTGTGTAATCCTTAATATTGATTTATTTCCCCCGTGGTGGATGGCGCCTGTATAGCCTGTCACGGTTTTCAAAAATACCCGATTTGGGACTCGGGTATTTCCAGTGCTATGCGGTGCCTGCGCACAGACCTAGGAGCTGACTGTGCAGGTGCCGTATTTCTCTGAGTCCTATTTCAGCTTTTTTCGGAGGGCGTGACACGTCATAGCCATAGGACTCGGAGAAATACGACGCCTGCGTCAGCTCCTAGGTCTGTGCGCAGGCGCCGAATAGCGCCGGAAATTCCCGAGTCCTAAATCTGGTATTTTCGGAAGCCGTGACGGGCTATACAGGCGCCATCCACCACAGGGGAAATAAATCAAAATTAAGGATTACACAGTAAGTGGGGCATTTAAAAAAAAAACAGCATACTGGCGCTGAATTGTATTGTGATTGTATTGTCTTCTCCGATGTAAAGCACTGCACAAACTGTTGGCGCTATCTCCTGTATAATAATAATTGTAGTACTGTAAAGCACACCAGTGTGAACAGGCCTTTGGGCGCCATTATGAATGTAAGAACCTGACTTACTGAACAGTGTGACACGGGTTGTAGCTACTCTTTTTATATGAAAAAGGATTTCGGCTTTACACATAGAATACAAACCACCATATACTACATGTATACCAGCTTCCAGAAAGCTCCTCACGAAAATTTCCGAGTTACCGATGAATCTCTCACAGTCACAAACAATGTTATAAGAGCACGCATGGTAGTTACTTACACGGCTCACCGCTCTCACAATTTATAAATAAAGATGTGTTCGTCAAAAAAAAAAAATCTAGAAAAAAACAGGCACGCTCCAAACATTACGTAAGAGACTGACTGACTGAGGACATTCATTGGCTATGAAAAACACGATTGATGATTGGTCAGAATAGGCAGGCTCTATGAGTTATTGGCAGTATCAAACGCGATGATTAGTTGGTTTGGCCGGTCCATTCACTCTCTATTCTTCACCCCCCCCCTCCCTTTTTTTTTTTGCCCATCTCGCTTTACGTCACTTCCTTTACTCCGGTGAGGCGGCAGCCATATTTGCTTAGGTTTGAAATGGCGAATAACAGCGCGGCGGCCCTGGCCGGGACCCCGCAACCCACCCAGACGAGCGGCGGTGGGAGTAAGCCGGCGTCTTCGGGGAAGTCCGGGAATGTGCTGCCGCTGTGGGGCAATGAGAAGACCATGAACCTGAACCCTATGATCCTCACCAACATCTTGTCCTCTCCCTACTTCAAGGTGCAGCTGTACGAACTGAAGACGTACCACGAGGTGGTGGATGAAATCTACTTTAAGGTGAGAGCTTTAGTGGCGGGACCGGCTCCCTGGGTGTGATTGGCGGGGATGTGTCTGGGGCTCACTACACACCTCATGGCTGAATGTTGGGGCCAAACATCCATTCAGCATCATAAATGAACAGGAAGCCGTCATCGCCGGATCACTTTACCTCCTTCATGCCGGGAATGACGAGCTGATGGTGTGGCTGGGGACTGAACACAAACATACACACAGGCCTTTCATTCCACGAGCCATACAATCAGATCGTACAACCCCCTTTAAGAAAGAAAAACTATGACAAATCTAAATGATCCTTTCGATTTGTATCAACTCACAATGCCTGATTGCATTATTAAGTTTAGCCCAGGTTCACATTGAAATTGTGCGAGTTTAGCCGAACGCGCATGATTTCATTCCTGCATGTCAGTCTGACGATTTCAGAGAAATCTGTGCGGTTTCCTGCACGGATGTCCATTGAAATTGCACCTGAAATCGCCAAAAGTAGTACAGGAACGACTTTTGGGAATCGGGGAGGCATCACAAAGTCGACGTTGCACTGATTCAAATGGTTCCACTGCGGGCAATAGCTGCTGATTTGGCATGTCAAGTTGCATGCCAAATCGCATCAATGTGAACCAGGGCTGAGGGTCGGATGTGATTCGGAACTGCAGTGAAGATCACACGTGATCTCTGTGCAATGCGATCTCAGCCATAAACATTGTATTCGCATCAAACTCGCACAGGACACATTTTTTTGTCCGCAGCAGAATCGGATCGCATGGGTGTTGACACCCATGCAATCCGATTCCTGTCCGAGTTTGCAGATCGCACTGCGGGGGGGGGGTGTCATAACTTTTAATTGACACTCCCAGCAGTTCGCAAAGGGCAGTGTGAACTGCTGCCGGGAAACATGCAATGCAGAAACCGAAGTGGATTTGCAGGGTTCCCGCATTGCAGCAGTGTGAACCCGCCCTTAGACAAAACCAAATAAATCCTATCAATTTAATGGTTTCAAAAAAACACTGTTACATTCCCAGGATGCTGGGATTGACAACTGTTGCATAGGTTTGTGTGCTGAACTGTGAAGCCAACCAATGCCTGGAGTCATAACTGATCACATGTGCAGATCAAACAGAAGCCTAGATGGCAGCTTCATTGGCTGAAAAAAATTGGAGTGCTTAGTTCTGCCAAGGACACTTCAGATTGTAGAGTGTATGGTCACCTTTAGGCTGACTACATAGTCTGTGCAATCTCCTTCAGATCTTCCATCAGCTATGAAGTGCAATATCCTGCCTAATTGGATGCTAATTAAATGAATGGTATCTGTAAAGGAGATTGTATAAGCATATAACTGATGGTATTACAGTTTACCGGTCCTTTGTGGTGGCTGCATATGTTTTTGCTGTTTCATTATGTGGTGTGTCACCCCCCCCCCCCCCCCCCCCCCTATTTTCACCTGCTATTGATACTTCTTGTTCTAGGGCATAGGTGTTAAACACAAAGCCCGCGGACTGAATCAGGCCCTCCAGACCAATTCATGTGGTTTTTCACATCTCTCCTGCAGCTGCCGGAGAGCTCCAGCCCTCCTCTGGTCCTCCTCCAGACCCTTACTTTCTGCTTTTAAGCAATGCATCCAGCTTCCCAGCAACAGCATAAGGAAAGGGGGGTGCACTGTGATGCATGTAAGAGTGGGGGACTGAACTTCTGATGGTGGAGTGGCTCTTGACATCTAATGTAAGGGGAGGGGATGCTCTGAACGTCTAATCTTACAGATACATCCTGCCCTTTTAAAGGCAATCATAATGCTGATGCGGCCCACAATGAAATTGAGTTTGACACCCCTGTTCTAGGTCAATAAGACCCCACATCTCTCCTACAGGCTGGAAAGCATGAGATCGGTGAATTTTTTTTTTTTTTTTTACCGATCTCATGAATACCGTTTCTTAGTAGCTGCAATTGCGGCTTTGTTCACTTACGGGGACCCGGGCGTGACGTCATCACATTGCGCCCGGGTCTTCCTATGGTCATAGAGATGATTGGTGACCATCTGGTCACCAGTTATCTCTATGCTTCCTGCCAGCACCGGACGAATCTTTCTCAGGGCCCCCGATGGCATGGGAGAGCCCGGAGATGCACCCGATGGAGGGGGGAATGTGCCCTCCCGCCACCTATGATCGTTCTTATGTTGCACAGAATCGCTGGCAGAAAAGGATATCTGAACGATGCCTCTAGCTGCAGGCATCATTCAGATATCCCCCCCCCCCCCCCCCACAAAGCCCAGGACGTCATATGAAGTCCACCCAGGATGGGAGATCCCATCTGTAGGCGTCATATGACTATAGGCAGGTATTAAAGTGGTTAACCACTTAAGACCTGGACCTTTAGGCAGCTAAAGGACCTGGCCAGTTTTTGCGATTCGCCACTGCGTCGCTTTAACTGACAATTGTGCAGTCGTGCGACATAACTCCCAAACAAAATTGGGATCCTTTTTTTCCCACAAATAGAGCTTTCTTCTGGTGGTATTTGATCACCTCCTGCAGTTTTTATTTTTTGCTCCTTTAAACAAAAATAGAGCAACAATTTTGAAAAAATCCCTTTATTTTTAACTTTTTGCTATAATATCCCCCAAAAATATATAATACCTTTTTTTCCTCAGTTTAGGCCGATACGTATTCTTCTACCTATTTTTGGTAAAAAAAATCGCAATAAGCGTTTATCGATTAGTTTGCGCTAAATTTATAGCGTTTACAAAATAGGGGGTAGTTTTATTGCATTTTTATTATTTTTTTTACTACTAATGGCGGCGATCAGCGAATTTCTTTTTTTTTTTTTCGTGACTGCGACATTATGGCAGACACTTTGGACAATTTTGACAAGTTTTTGGGACCATTGTCATTTTCACAGCAAAAAATGCATTGTTTACTGTGAAAATGACAATTGCAGTTTGGGAGTTAACCACAAGGGGGTGCTGAAGGGGTTAAGTGTGACCTCATCTGTGTTTCTAACTGTAGGGGGTGTGGCTGTAGGTGTGACATCATTGATTGTGTTTCCCTATAAAAGGGAACACACGATCAATGACGGCGCCACAGTGAAGAACGGGGAAGCTGTGTTTACACACAGCTCTCCCTGTTCTTCAGCTCCGGGGACCGATCACAGGACTCAGCCCGCAATCAGGTCCGTGGGTCCCATGGTCACGGAGCTTCGGGCCGGTTTGCGCGCACGACCCCACCATTCTGCCGATGTATATCGGCATGAAGATGTGGTTAAGATGCTTCTTGCCAGTATCCTTAACTGTGATTTTACTGTAAGCCTCCATGTTAAAATCTGCTTCATAGGCATTTCATGTATAATTATTATTATGTGCAAGTATAATAAGAAACGTGCAAAAACTGCTTCATGATTGATTAAAACTGAAGAATCTCAAAGGGGCTACAATTTTGGAAGATTAATAATGACTACATGTGTGTCTTCTTTACAACAAAATGACTCATTTATTATTGATCATGAGGTGTATGACACCCACATCTAAGCACCAGATGGAAAACAGATTGGTTTCCATGGCACTCATAAAATACCATGTACTACATTCTTTATTTCCTAAAATTATCGCCTGTACTTTATAATTAACCCTACTGTGTTTAAAATATATATGTATATTGGGGGTTGTGTATTATTTTTATTGGGTATATGTGTAAAATTGATAAGCGTAATGTGTATATGCAGCCAAAATGAATTGTATTAGATTAAAATGTTCACTTTTATTTTTCTCAAAAAGGTGAACACTGTAATCCTTCCCTTCCCTTCCCTAAGTCTGCACCTGTACATGCCTCCATGGGTGCTGAGTTGTTGGGGCCCCAGACTCAGTGCAGTGGTCTGGGGATTTGAAATCTCGCTCTTTTCCCTCTTTTCTCTGTGCAGCGCTTCTGGGACTTAATTGAACAGAGTAGTTCTCTGATCCACCCGGCAGTGCTGCACATATAAAAGGGAGAAGAGCTGGGAGTTTAAATCCGTGGTCCACTGCTTATTAGGCATGGGCACTGACAGCTCAACACACACAAAGGTACGTGTAGGTGGGGACTTGGGTGAGGGACGTTCGCTTTATTTTTTCTAAAAATGTGAATGAACACTTTAAGGCCCCTTCCACATGGGGCGGATCTATTGCAGCGGTCTGCCAGCTCAGCAGGAGAATTCTCCGTTGATCTCCGCTGGGCCGGTGGATGATATGTCCCCCTCTGCTCACTAAGCGGGAGGGGCTTGTCAAGTGCCGCTGTTTGCTATGGAGTGGTCGGGCGAAAACGAACAGCATGATACGTCTCCATCCGTCCTGACGGATGGCCATGCGTCTGATTTTATCAGGTAGGATGTCAGCGGACATGGTCACACCGCTGACATGCGACACTCCATAGGCTTGCATGGAGCGCCCGTTCAGATCCGCCGAAAAAAAACTGACATGTGGACCTGAATGATGTAAAAGGAGCCTAAGATGACCATACACTTTTGTGATATATGTACCAACATTTGCATGAAAATTCTCATCCGTACATTTGAATATCATTCAAAAAGTGTTTGCTTTTATCGTTTAATTTTTGTAGTGAATGGACTTTCCTGAACTCTGAGACATGCAGTGCCAGGCAAGAGGGGTTTTTTCTTTACATTTTTTTTTTATATATATATATATTATTATTCTGTGGCAAGACTTGAAAATTGGTGTTCAGACACACTCCAATCAAGCTGACAGAGCTTGAGCTATTTTGCAATGAAGAATTTGCAAAAATGTCACTCTAGATGTGCAAAGCTGGTAGAGACATCCCCAAAAAGTAGGGTTGTCCCAATACCCCTTATTTTCAAGACCTGGTACAAGTACTGATACTTTTTTATTTATTTTTTACAAGCACCGATCACCGCTAATTTCACTAAAGCAGCTGAAAGCCACGGTGGCAAGAGAAGCGGAGAAACGGCTGTCAGACTTTGAAACCTATACAGGGTGATCGGTGCTTGTAACTCCCCCACCGCACTGATCACCCTGACTGACCAGGTATCGGGTAATCAAGTACAAGTACTTGGGAAAATGCTCGGTATCGATACTAGTATCGGGATAAACCTACCAAAAAGTCTTGCAGCTGTAATTGCAGTGAAAGGTGGTTCTACAAAGTTTTGACTCCGGGGAGCTGAATACAAACGCATTCCACACTTATCATATTTTTTTTGTAAAAAAAAGTTGAATGCGCACCCTTCCGGTGCTTATAAAATTAATGCAGCAGCTAGTTGGGACCGTTTCTACAACAAAGCCGGCCATTTAATCGAAACCAGGTGTGGCCAACCCTCTGATGTGGCCCGCGACCTATTGCTCTGGAATGGTGGGCTGGCAAGCCCAGATGTCAGGTTGCTGACCCACCATACTACAGCATCAGTGTTGTGAATGAAGCTGGTGGTAGAGGAAGAAAGCAGCTGCGGAGCAGAGCCCCATGAGACAATGCTTCCTCTACAGCGCCGGCTTTTGCCACAGGTGGAGTCTATGGCAAAGTTTAACTAACCCACAGGATAGACACAGGTGCACTACGCTGCACCCGTGGTTTGGGTAAACTGCAGCACATCAGTGTGAAAGCAGTCTTGGGCCCTTTTCACACGATCAGCCTGACCAAATGGGACCCTAAATTCACCTCTATAGAGCGACGGATGCCTGTTTACACCTGCCTACCTCCAATCGGAAAAACAGAAGGGAATTCGTCCTGTTTCATCTGGGCAAATTGGAGGGCCTATAGAGTAGCCGTGACCTGTCATCTGCCCGCTCCTCACATTGTGGCCCTCGACTGGTTACCAACTTGCTTATGTGGCCCTTTGCTCTTTAAAAGGTTGGGCACCCCTGATTTAAACCTTGCTGCTTGCTGGGTTCTTAGAAATTTTCAAGCCAAAAATAAACTTTAACTCGCTATAAAGCCCCTTTTTGTTTTTTGTTTTTAATGCACCTCTGCCTAATTAAAAAAACATGAACCCTTCATAATTTCCATCCTGGGGGGGGGGGTTGGGGTACTTTTTTTTTAAACTTTTAGCACATCTGTAAGCTGAAACCACATTCGCTTATAGAAATTAGTTTGCAAATTTTTTTATCTTGCACATTTTGAATTTTTGACCACTAGCAAGTGAAAGGCTGACCGAAGGCCAGAAGGAGGATGGAGGGCGGGTTTAAATACCTCCCGACTCCTCCTACAAATGTTCTTAAGACAAAATGTTTCCAACTAAATTCTACTAGTGTATGGCCAGCTTTACCCTAATTTCGTTCCTGTAGACCAGGGGTCTCTAAACTGCGGCCCGAGGGCCAGATGCGGCCCATTGCTAGCCTTTATCCAGCCCTCAGGGCTTTTTTTCCTTCCACTGATATGAGGCACTTTTTCTTCCACTGATACCAATGCTGAGATACTAATAGGCGCACTACTCTTTATCCTACTGGTTGCAAACTATGAGGCCATATTTATTCTCACCAATGTTGGGCCCGGGGCTTTTTCTGCCCCCGCTGACCACAATCCCGCCCTCCTAAAGGCTGAAGAACAATAAACTGGCCCTTTGTTTGAAAAGTTTGGAGACCCCTGCTGTAGACAATGTTTCACCACACAAGGTGGGCAACAAAAATGATTTTCCTTTACTCCTGTCAAATGAAACCGTTGTCAGTAGGACAAGTGCGTTGTTAATGAAAAGTAAAATAAAAACTGTGTGTGTTTTTATGGCATAGGGAAGGGTTAACACCCCTGTAACATTTGTTTTGCTGTCTGTGCCCCTGTTCAGAACATTTCACCTCACTTTCTGTCCCTGTGACAATTGCATTTAAAAAATTTGGGGATTGCTAAAAAAGCATCAGTACAGACACCTTTCTCCAATAATAACTCTTACAGGAGTGAATTTCCCTCCCTTGGGGTACATTTTCTCTCAATTCTGTTGTCTCTGTAAGTAGGAGTCGGATGTTTAACTGGGGGGCTGCCTGTACTGATAAGGTAACCAGCATAAGCTCTGTAAAGCCATCAATGCAAATTGCTTGGATTTGCCCTCCTCCGTATGAAATTCTGTTCTAAATGCAGCACATTGGGAAGTGTATAGACTGTTTTATGTATACAAAACAGACTTTCTGTGTTTTTAGAACCATCCTTTTTGTTTTGTTTTTTCTACTTGTATATTATGCCAACATGTATGTTCCAGTTATTTAAGACAGACAATGCATGTGTTAATTGCAAATGTTGTAACACCAAGTATTTCCTTTGTTAGGTAACACATGTCGAACCATGGGAGAAGGGCAGTCGGAAAACTGCTGGGCAGACAGGGATGTGCGGAGGGGTAAGTACAAGTACGTGCCTCCTCATTTTGATTTAATTGCCTCCACGATGAAATTTATTTAAAGTTTTCTGTGGGGTCTTTTCCTCTAGAAGGTTTTTTTTCCCCTTAAAGGGGTTGTAACGCTTCACATGTTTTCACCCTAATGCATCCTATGCATTAAGATGAAAAAACATCCGATGCTTACAGGACTCCTGTTTACTTACCTGAGCCCTCGAAAGTCCAGTCCGTGCTGGCTTCTCGGCTCTGCATTGGATGATTGATAACAGCGCAGCCAATGGCTAACGCTGCTGTCAATCAAATCAATGAAGCGGCGAACCGGGGGCGGGCTGAGTGATGCAGTTGGCGGCTATGGCCGCTGACTATCACTGGAGCGCGCCTGCAAGCTAACCCCCTTGGGAGAGTGCTAACCAGAGGGGGGGTTAGCCTTTGTGGGCAGGAGCTAATGCAGCCACCGAGGGACCTCAGAAGACAAGGATTGGAGCCACTCTGTGTAAAACGAGCTGCACAGTGGAGGTAAGTGACATGGTGGTTTAAAAAAAAAAAAAACCTTTACATCCCCTTTTTTAATGCAAAGTGTATGTGAAGCAAGCAATTTATAGCTCATTCAGAAGTATTTTATTTAAAGTGGATGTAAACCCAAAAAAATTTGGGCACAGATGATAGGAAATCTTATACTCTACATTGTGACATAAAAAAAAAAAATTGGGGTTTACATCCACTTTAATATTTTTGGTTTGTACATGGGATGACTACTATAAAACTGTTAGAGAAAGGGGTCTCTGCTTAATACAGCAAGTTGTAAAAAAAAAAATCCTATTTCATTGTATGGCCTAAGATCGGGTTGTGCATTTTTATTTTTTGTTAAATCGGTCTTTTTTTTTTTTCCTCATAGGTGCGTGGGGTTGGGACTGGAGGTATTGTATCAACTGCCTTCTGTCTGCTGTATAAGCTGTTTACATTGAAGTTGACAAGAAAACAAGTAATGGGTCTCATCACGCATACAGACTCTCCATACATCAGAGCACTTGGTTTCATGTATATAAGGTAAGGAGTTTCCTATACCTGCCTAGCTATCGATGGCAGGGCTGTTTTGATATCGGTATTGGATATTGCCACACATCTAACATTTTTAATAAGTAAGCCATCTCTGATTTTTAGGCCTCATTCACACCTATGCATTTTTAGTGCATTTTGCATATTTGTACTGCATTCCATTTTACATGGGTTTCCTATGGAACATGTTCTGTAGTGCAAAAAGCTAAAAAATGCATAGGTGTGAACAAGGCTTTAGGTAAATTTTCTTTCACTCCTTGCTCTGCAGACACAACAGGAAGTGAGATGAAATCTCTTCATAATGGGGAAGGATCCTCGCCTGCCATCACAACATTGTCCCAATTGCCAGTTTTCTTAGATCATCCTATTCTTGCAAAAACTCAGAATTTCATTCCTTGTGACAGAGGTCACTAATGCAAATGAGGAGAGTGAATTTACCTAGTGGGGGCATGGCAATAAAAACTTGGTATATGCTGAGAATCCCTAGATACATTGAGATAATCTTAATGTAATATAAATATTCTCACTAGAGTAATAATTATGTTGACAGTATAGTTAACATTTTGACAATACACAAATTACATGTCTAATTTTTCTTCCCTTTAATATGATCTATATCATATTGTATAAGTTCTCAGGCCTTTTTCTATTTGTATTCTTTTTTAATAACTTCTCTGATATTGGACTACTGTTTTAAGATTATCTCACAAAACACCCGGTATAGTAATTACTTTCTCAGTTGATTATATGTACATATTTGTTTTTGTATCCCTTATGTAGGGTGACGCTTTGAGCTTCTAAATGTAGTTAGTTTTATTGGAAGACTTTTTTTTTTTTTTTTTTCCTCCACTGTTCTTAAAGTAACATACCTCTGCAGGAGCCTCCCTGCCTGGCCACCTTCCCACAGCGCCGGAAAATGCTAGGTATACTCGGACAGAGTTTTGCTGGGGAAGAAATGCATTGCGTTATTTACCAGGAAAATCTTACTTTAGCCTGAGGTTTTCGTTTTCTGCCGGGAGGTACGCAACCATCCCTCCAGCTATAGGCTTCCTTTAGTAGCCACCCCATGCGATTTATGCCCCCCCCCCCCTCCTCCTCCTGTTTGCTTCCCCCAAGGAGGGCATGATATACACTTCATCTATTCATATGGTGGGACAGCTGGGGGTGGGGACAGAGTAGGGGCCGGATGCTTAATGCCCTATTTTGGGGAAGCATATTTAAACCTACCATTTCATGCGCTACTTCATCTGCCTGCCTTGCAGATCCGGCTAGTCAGGGCGGCTCTAAGATAAGCCATAGGGACTTGTGGAAGAACATGTGCTTTCTTTTTTAACCTCAACTAATTTCCGATTCTATAGTGGGAATGGTCGCTACACGCCTCCTTACTGGGCCCTGTATCTTTCTTTCTGTACATACAAGCTCATTATGCCTTTCTCTTGCATGTGTTTTTTTTTTTTTTTTTTTGTTTGTTTTTTAAATTAAGGGTTTACTTCCTCTTTAAGTCACAATGCATGAGTGTGAAATGGCTTTAAGAGCCATTCCTTACTTTCCCTTCCTCTTTATTGCAATTTAAACTTTTAGGCGTCATGCACACAACATCTGAAAAGGCACTTCTAAACGCCAGAACTGCAGGCATTAAAATGCAGCATAAAAAAACTTACGTATTTGTAAGCATTTAAGTATGGCATTTGAGCGTATGTGCATTCTACTGGCCAGAATAGTTGTATTATGGTTGTCGTTCTTTTGTGTGTAGTGTTTAGGCACGCATAGCCATTCTTGTGCTTTTAAGCTCCTCCAAAGAACTTACCTGTGTGTGTGTGTGTGTTTTGTTTTTTGTTGTTTACTCCTGTGTGTGGACATAGAGGCGCTTTTACAAGCTCAACGCCTGTATAAGCAGCATTTACTTAAACAAAACGGTGTGTGTTTCATTTCATTTATTTCACTTTGTATAGACATATCCCCCAGCAGAGGCAATCGCAACTCCAAAAGAACACTGCCAGTCTTGTATTAACCACTTCAATACCGGGCCTATTCTGGCACTTCTCTCCATGTACAAATCATCATTCTTTTGCTAGAAAATTACGCAGAACCCCCAAACATTGTTTTTTTAGCAGATACCCTAGGGCAGTGATGGCGAACCTTGGCACCCCAAATGTTTTGGAACTACATTTCCCATGATGCTCATGCACTCTTCAGTGTAGAGGAGCAGTGTAGAGGAGCATCATGGGAAATGTAGTTCCAAAACATCTGGGGTGCCAAGGTTTGCCATCACTGCCCTAGGGAATAAAACGACGGTCATTGCAACTTTTTATCTTGCACGGTTTTTGCGCAATCATTTTTCAAACGCCTTTATTTGGGGGGGGGGGGGGGGGATGGTTTCATGAATTAAAAAATAACAAAACAGTAAAGTTAGCCCAATTTTTTTGTAAAATATGAAAGATTAGGTTACACCGAGTAAATAGATACCCAACATGTCACGCTTTAAAATTGCATGGAATGGAATGGCACCAAACTTCGGTACTTAAAAATCTCCATAGGCGACGCTTTGAAAATGTTTACAGGTTACAAATGTATGGTGAGAGATTTGTAGAAAAAAACTAGGATGGCCGCACTCCAAAAACAATGTTCCTTTTTAATAAAACTGGTCACATCCTAGTTTTTTTTTTTTTTTCTACAAATCTTGTTTACAGGTTACCAGTTTAGATTTACAGAGGAGGTCTAGTGCGAGAATTGTTGCTGGCACTCTAACGGCGATACCTTACATGTGTGGTTTAAAAGGCGTTTACATATGTGGGTGGGACTTATCTGTGCGTTTGCTTATGCGCGCAAGCTACCGGGGACAGGGGCATTTAATTTTATTTATATATATATTTATTTATTTTACTACTTGATTTTTTTACACTTTTATTTCTATTACAAGGAATGTAAACATCCCTTGTAATAGGAATAGTGTGTGACAGGTCCTCTTTATGGAGAGATGTGGGGTCAATAAGTCCCTGCATTTCTCCTCCCAGGCTGGAAAGCATGAGATCGTGAAAAAATTTCACCGATCTCATGATTAGTATTGCTTACTTGCAGAAATTGTGGCTTTGTTTACTTCTGGGTACCCGGGCGTCACCAGTCATCTCTATGCTTACTAGTCTGCACCGGACGATTCTTTCTCTGGGCCCCCGATGGCACGGCAGAGCCCGAAGAAGCACAGGATGGGAGGGGGGGAGGTCCCCTCCCACCGTCTATAAGAACGATCAAGCGACGGAGCCGCCGCTATGATTGTTCTTATGGTGCACAGAATCGCTGATCATTCAGATATCGCCACACAAAGCCCAGAATGTAATTTCACTATGGCTGGGTATTGAAGTGGTTAAAATGCTTAAAAAGTTACCTGCCAGCATGGTAATGTGGGACCTACCCAAGCTGATTGTTTTGAAGGTGCAAGCTCTGGTGCTCTTATTCTAAAGCTGGCTATGCTTTATACAATTCCCCATTCGATTTACCAAAATCATAATGAGGTCAAACCTAAACACTTTCAATTTGTATGCAATCAGGCAGGCCCTTGCACTACATAGTTGAGGGTTAATCTTAAGAAAATTTAAAACATTTAATTGCATGGCCAGTTTTACCCTTCTCAAAGCCGAGTTCCTGGGGGAAAAAGTAAATCTGCCGTTTACATGCATATAAAAATTTGTTTTTCACTGCCAAAGGAACTGTTTCTGTCCATCCTGTTCTGGGATTTACACAGCCCCTGTCTGGCAAGGGTTTTTTTGGTTTGTTTTTATGCAGCAATTCACCACATTATGTTCCCTTACATGGTTTGTTTTGTCCTTCACAGATACACACAACCTCCTACAGATTTATTGGATTGGTATGATGATTTTCTTGATGACGAAGAGGTATGTCAGCAAGGGTAATTCACTTTTCATTGTTCTGCTTCATAGTATTCTACATGTACTATTCTACTGTATATACACTATATTGTGTGTGTGTGTGTGTGTGTCGGACTATTTGGCTGCCCAAAGACCAGAGCACTTTTTGCGATTCGGCACTGCCGCTTTAACTGACAATTGCGTGGTCGTGCGACGTGTCTCCCAAATAAAATTGCCTCCCCCCACCACATATAGACCTTTCTTTTGGTGGTATTTGATCACCTCTGCTGTTATTTGTTGCGCTATAAACAAAAATAGAGCGACAATTTAAAAAAAAAATGCAAAATATATAAACAATTTTTTTTCCCTCAGTTTAGGCCGATGTGTATTCTACATATTTTTGGTAAAAAAAATCGCAATAAGCATCTATTGATGGCGCAAAATTTAGTGTTTACAAAATGGGTGATAGTTTTGTTGCATTTTTTTTTTAATAGCAACGATTAGCTTTTTTTTACTGCAACTTTATGGCAGACACTTTTGGCGCTATTTTGGGACCATTCGCATTTCTACAACGATCGGTGCTATAAAAAATGCACTGATTTACTGTGTAAATGTAACTGGCGGTTAAGTGTGTCCTAGGGATGTGTTCTAACTGTAGGGGGCAGAACTTGCTGTGACACGACACTGATTGCTGCTCCCGATTACAGCGGCAAATTTTAAAGGGACTAGGGCCGAAACAACTAATCGATTACAATTTTCATTGATTAATCGGCCAGTAACATAATGGGGTTAAAAAAACAAATTCGGCCTTTATAGTACAAAAAAGCAAATCACTACTGTAAATATTACTTTCACTGTCCCACAGTTAAAAAAATAACCCCTTACAGTAGCGATTATTTGCTCTTTTTGTACTTATTTTAGTTAACCCCATCATGTTACTAAACATCTCAGGCCTGGATCGCACCTGTTTTTTTGCAGAAACACACTACAGTTAATTTACATGTTTTCCTATGGGACACGTTCAGATCCATGATCAAAAAGTGCTGTATAATCATGTTTTGCAGTAAATGTGGATCCTGTACCTCACTTTTTTTTTCTTTTTTTTTTTTGCTATCTATCTAACTATAACATGATTTGACCACTGTGTTCAGACAGTAAAAATGTTTATGCCCAAAAGTATATTTTATATGAAAGCTGGTGAGCTAATCTCTTTTCTCCTCTAGATCTTTGTGCTGCATCAATTGTATAGGCAAAATGAATCTGAACAAATGCGTGCATGTGAGCGCACAAGGTTTTACCCCAAGTTTTTTTTTTTTTTTTTTAAATGTGTTCAGGGCTCACAATAGATAGAAAATCTCCAGCCACACCCACTGGCTCCTAAAGCGGAGTTCCACCCAAAAATGGAACTTCCATTTTAAGTGATTTTTTTTGGGGGGGGGGGGGTCAGATACACTCTTTTTAGAGACTTCCAGCTCCCACTTCCTCCTGGGGGGTCTGAGGCACCCGAAAGGAAGTTCACCTCTCCCCCTCCCTCCCTGCAATTTTCTGGGACATGTCACAGGTCCCAGAAAATTGCCTGGCCATTCGCGGCTTGCTCATGTGCATGTCTGGCTGTGAAGCCCTGCTCCCACCTCACTGGCTGTGACACCAGCATGAGCTCAATGACTCCTGATGCTGCAGCTCAGCTAATGAGAGAGAGAGAGAGATTTGCTGCTAAAAAATGAGGCTCAGTTAAGTATTGGGCTGTGCTGAGGGGGAAGCCGCACACTGAATAGTGTGGGGTTTTTATTTTTTTACCTTCATGCATAGAATGAATAAAAAATATTCAGCCTTGTCAGCAGGGAACGATATTACACACGTGGTGGACTTGTCCCAAAGTTAGTCGGTTCTAGATTTACACGTACAATTTTGCATTTTTTTTTCTTACCCAGGTGAACCTAATTAAACACATGAGATGGTTCATTACTTTTATTTTTACAGCTGCCAGAATATCAATTATGAGATCCTGGAAATCTCCCATGATCCTTGAATCATGATAAATGGAAATGTGTCTGCAATTTTACATGAGATTTCAATATTTTTATTTTTTAACAAACATGGTATACTTGCCGCCTCTGTGCAAGGGTTTTGCAATGAGTGGTCCTAATCCTCCTCCATCTGGGGTCCCTATATCAAGTGCCCCCCTCGGAGACCGCATTTCAACAGGGTGTGTGTGTGTTCCCGAGTCCTGCTGCTGCGTCTATTGACGGACGGCAGGACTAAGCCCCGACTCTTGTGTCGCTGGATTTAACCACTTGCTTACTGGGCACATAAACCCCCTTCGTGCCCAGGCGAAATTTCAGCTTGCAGCACTGCGTCGCTTTAACTGACAATTGCGCGGTTGTGCGACGTGGCACCCAAACAAAATTGGCGTCCTTTTTTTCCCCACAAATAGAGCTTTCTTTTGGTGGTATTTGATCGCCAGTGCGGTTTTTATTTTTTGCGTTATAAACAAAAAAAGAGCGACCATTTAAAAATATATATATATTTTTTACTTGTTGCTATAATAAATATCCCATTTTTAAAAAAAATATATATATTTTTTTTTTCTCAGTTAAGGCCGATACGTATTCTTCTACGTATTTTTGTAAAAAAAAAAAAAAATCACAAGTGACTGCTTTGCGCAAAAGTTATAGCACCTACAAAATAGGGGACAGAATTATGATTTTTTTTTATATATATATATATTTTTTTTTTACTAGTAATGGCGGCGATCTGCGATTTTTATTTTGACTGCGATATTGCGGCGGACACTTTTGACACAATTTTGGCGCCATTCACATTTATACAGCGACCAGTGCTATAAATATGCACCAATTACTGTATAAATGTGACTGGCATTGAAGGGGTTAACACTAGGAGGGTGAGGAAGGGGTTAAATGTATTGCCTGGGTGTGTTCTAACTGTGTGGGGGGAGGGGGGTGACTGGGGGAGGTGATCGATGCTGTCTCCCTATGTACAAGGGAAACGGCATCTGTCACCTCTCCCTGACAGGACGTGGAGCTCTGTATTTGCACACAGAGCTCCACGTCCCTGCTCTCTCACCGACGATCGCGTGTACCTGACGGACATCGCGGCCGCCGGGTATACGCATCGGATCCTCGGTGATGCGTCGGGACTGTTTTTCTCCGCCGCGCGCCACAGGGGAATTACAAGCAAATCACGTCCAAAGACGTGACCCCCGGCGCCTCAGGTCCGCGCTGCTGACGTATTATGTCAATAGCGCGGACCGGAAGTGGTTAATGGACAGCAGCGGGAGCCAATGGCTGCTGCTGCTATCAATCCAATGAGCACCCGAGACAGTGGCTGGAGCTGCTGTGCTCATTCTTGATGCTTGAAAGATCGGGTTCATTTAAGTAAGAGGGGCTCTGGGGGGCTGCTGAACGCAACATAAGTGTTTTCACCTTTTCTGGTGTGATGCACACTAAAAGAAAGTCCCCCAGAAGTGTATTTGCCCCTCCTTTCTCCTTGATGGGGGGGGGGGGGTCAGGTTTACGCCATGGATAATGTCTATCGATGAAGCCCTATACTTCACCATAGTCAAACTTCTAACAGGCTACTCAAAGGGTTTCTCTACGATTTTAAATAATAATTTCTTGAAGCTAAACATATTGCACTATGCATGCCCCTAAAAACAGTGGAGCCTTTTTTGAGTGGTTACTGTAATATTGTAAGCATGAATGTCCGAAGGGCATGGCTGGGCACAAGCACGTACATCGCCTTTTAAGAGCCCAGCCGCGGGTCACGAGTGCGCCACCAGTGTGACCGGGTCACAGAGCTGAAGAACGGGGAGAGGCAAGTGTAAACAAACCTTTCCCCGTTCTTCCTAGTGTGACTGCCACTCATCGTCTGTTCCCTGTCATAGGGAACGACGATCGGTGACGTCACATCCCAAGCCGCGCCCCCACTGTAATCGCTCCTTAGGAAACACTTAACCTCTTCAGCGCCTTCTACAGGTTAACCCCTTCACTGCCATTTTCATAGTCATCTGTACATTTTTATAGCACTGGTCACTGTAAAAATGACTGGCCCCAAAATGGTGTCCAAATTGTCCGATGTGTCCCCCATAATGTCGCAGTCATAATAATAATCGCTGATCGCCACCATTTCTAGTAAAACAAAATCGTTAATAAAAATGTCATAAAACTATCCCCCATTTTGTGTGTTTTTTTTTTATTTTTTGAGGATATTTATTACAGCAAAAAGTAAAATATTGTGTTTTTTTTTTTTTTTTTTTTTTTTTTTACATTGTCACTCTGTTTTTATAGCGCAAAAAATAAAAACCGCAGAGGTTATCAAATACCACCAAAAGAAAGTTCTATTTGTGGGAAAAATACATCAATTTTGTTTGGGAGCCTCATCACACGACCGCGCAATTGTCAGTTAAAGCAGTGCTGAATCGCAAAAAAGAGGCAGGCAGCTAAAGGACCCGGCCAGTTTTTGCTATTAGGCACTGCGTCGCTTTAACTGACAATTGCGCGGTCGTGCAACGTGGCTCTCATACAAAATTGGCATCATTTTTTCCCCACAAATAGAGCTTTCTTTTGGTGGTATTTGATCACCTCTGCGGTTTTTATTTTTTGCGCTATAAACAAAAATATAAACAAAAATAGAGCAACAATTTTGAAAAAATGCAATATTTTTTACTTTTTGCTATAATAAATATCCCCCAAAAATATATAAAAAAATGTTTTTATTTTTTTCATGACTGCGACATTATGGCGGACACTTTGGACAATTTTGACACATTTTTGGAACCATTGTCATTTTCACAGCAAAAAAAAAATGCATTTAAAAAGCATTGTTTACTGTGAAAATGACAATTGCAGTTTGGGAGTTAACCACAAGGGGGCGCTTAATGAGTTATGTATAACCTCATCTGTGTTTCTAACTGTAGGGGGGTGTGGCTGTAGGTGTGACGTCGATTGTTTCCCTATAAAAGGGAACACATGATCGATCACTGCGCCACAGTGAAAGACCGGCTCTTTCCGTTCTTCAGCTCCAGTGACCGATCGCGGGACTCCAGGGGCGATCGGGTCCCGCAGCTTCAGATCGGGTCGCGGTCGCAACCCACGGATGGGCACTTAAAGAGGATGTACCTGTACGTGCTTGTGCCCAGCTGTGCCATTCTGCTGACGTAAATATGCAGGAGGCGGTCCTTGCGTGGTTAAAGGAGATTTTTTTTATTTTTTTTTGACCCCAGATCTCATATTTAAGGCCCCATTCACACTGAAGATTTGCTCAGCAGGAGATCTCTCCGCTGAGCCGGCGGATGGCGGGTCCCTCTCTGCTCACTGAGCGGGGAGGGGGTTGTCGAGCGCCACTGCTTGCTATGAAGGGATCGGATGAAAACTCGCATCGAAACCATCAGATCTCACCCGATCCACCAGGATGGATGGCGATCGGTTTGGACATCAGCGGAAATGGTCACCACTGACATCGGACCCTCCATAGACTTGCATGGAGCGCCCGTTCAGGTGTGCCGAAATAAAAACTGACCCATGTGAAAGTGTCTTTTTTCAGTATCAAAATTAATTTAAAAGTAAAATTTGAAATGAGATTTTTTTTATTTTTTAAAGTGCCCCGTCCCGACGAGCTTGCGCGCATATGTAGCGAGCGCATATGTAAACTGTTTTCAAACCACATGTGAGGTTTCACTGTGATCGGTAGAGCGAGAGAAATAATTCTAGCCCTAGACCTCTATCTCAAAACTGGTAATGTGTAGAAATTTTTATCGCCTATGGGGATTTCTAAGGGTAAAAATTTGTCGCCATTCCACGAGCGGGCGCAATTTTGAAGCATAACATGTTGGGTATCAATTTACTTGGCGTAACATCCTTCACAATATTAAAGAATGGGCTAACTTTACTGTTTTTATTTATTTTTTATTAAAAAAAAGTGTGCTTTCCAAAAAAGTGTTCTTGTAGGACCGCTTTGCGCAAATATGGTGCGACAAAGTATTACGACCATCGTTTTATTCTCTAGGGCAGAGGTCTCCAAACTGCACCCCGAGGGCCAGATGTGGCCCTTTGATGGCCTTTATCCAGCCCTTGGGCCACTACTTATCCCACTGATATGAGGCACTATTCCTCCCACTGACACCAACAATGGGGCGCTGTCTTGCACGGATACCAATGATGGGATACTATTCCTTCTGAGGGGAAACTCCTCCTATTGACCACCAAACCTGAGGCCATATTTATTCTCACTGATGCTGGGCCATGACATTTCCTGTCCCTGCTGGCCACAATTCGTCCCTCCTAAAGTCTGAGGGACAAAGTGGTCCCTTTGAAAAGTTTGGAGACCCCTGTTCTATGGGAGTTATGGGTAATTTTCTAGCAAAAAAAGGGCAGAGTGTAAAAGGGGCTCGGTCCTTAAGTGGTTAATAGGTAGCACATATTCAAACGTCCAAGAATGTTGGATACTTTTAGGGGTCATGATACAGCTCCATGGCAGCATTTCCAGGCCTTGGCCACTGCAAAGGTAAGTAACGTTCCTCTATTTATAACAGGTATGCCTTTTTGCTGTGACAGGGTAATTTTATGTGCCTTTTGAAGTCTACATGGGTAATGTGCTTTACTGGTATGTGTGAAAAATGGTTTGGCAAGTCCATGACTGTAATGCTGTCCTCTGAAGTACTTTGCAGTAAAATGATTGTACAAACAAGTGTGTGGGTTTTTTAGTTTTTTTCCCTATGGCTGTATGGTTTTATTTCAAATTTATTTTAACTTTATTTTTGCAGGATTTAGATGTGAAGGCTGGTGGAGGTTGTGTCATGACCATAGGAGAGATGCTACGTTCGTTTTTGACAAAACTTGAATGGTTTTCCACCTTGTTCCCAAGGATCCCTGTTCCTGTGCAGAAACACATAGACCAGCAGATGAAAGCCAAACCAAGGAAGCAGGTTAAGAAAGAAGGTGCCGAGGTCACTGAGGAACCCGACCGGCATGTTGAAAGACGGCGATCCAGGTTTTTACTTTTTTTCACTTTATTCACCTTTTACAAGACTGAAAAGTGAAAGTGACTTTCAGATTTTGAAATCCATTGAAAACTGATTTTTGCCCGGTGCTTTTGCACGCCTGTGACCCGTTTTCAGCAGAGTGGTCTGCTTTCTGCTGACATTGCACAGATCAGTCCAGGCACTGCGTCATCCTGAATCTGGGAGTCTGGATCTGCCAGGTGCCTGGACTGATGGGCATCTCGGCCTCTAAGCGAACTGCTGAGACAGCTGCTCCCTGCCCCTCCACAGCTTGGCACTCCAGTGAGCATGGAGGAGCAGACAGGTAGCAACTCTCCACTTGGGAAGCTGAGAGAACTGAGCCATCGGCGGTGTAAGATGGCTCTGTTCTCGATGAAGGGGTGGCGGGGGACAGATGCAGCATCCACCTAGGCAAGTATGATTATGGGAACATTTTTATTTCCCCGTACGTCTTTTAAAGGCTGGGTTCAGTTCCTGCACCCAATTCGCAATAGCAGGATATTTTCACCAGCTCTCTAAGATCCAGTTCACATATATCTGCTGCGGCTCATGTGCAAACTTGCACAAGGGTCCTGTGCGTCTTTTGGTCCATTTTCAGGTTCAAATTCAGCCCAGAATTTGCGCTTAAATGGTGAATGTAGACGCACCAGCCCCCTGCTGTGAGCCACATACAATATAATCTCTATATCTTTGTTTCCCTGTTGGCAGATTTTTCCTAATTTTGTCTGGTGAAAATCATTGTCGACATGACAGCAAGTGGAAACTTGACAGATTTTATTCCTTCCCCCACAATGTGTGCATAAACCAGCTAGGAGTGTTGGGCCCCTTTCACACGGGCGGCTGTTCTGCTGCTGTTAAAAGCATGTTTTGCTATTTTGACATTCCAAGACTCCAGGCACAACGATCACTTGCATTTGTACATTGCAATTGGCTGCATTGGAACATTCTTGCCATTTCTGATGTGCTTCCTGTTTTTCTTTCCTTGTTGCCGCTGCGATCTGCAGGTGAAATAGTACACTGCGATTGGCTGCAGTTATATGCAGATGGCTGCAATAAATTGGTCCTGAACGCAGTCAAAATAATTTTTCTAACTGCACCAAACCCCATTTAATGAAACCGTAGCTAAATGCAGTGTGTGGGGCCATAGGAAAGCATTGTCTGAGGTAGATAACTAAATCGCCCAGAGCTTACTCTGAGTGATTTTTGCATTACCCTCCAGATCCACTTTGCAAAGTCTTTTGAGTAAATGCATAGTAGCAGTTAACCATTTGTAGAGTTAAAACCATTAAAGGAGAGTTTGGGCCAAAGCTATTTTGGCTATCTTTCTACTGTCGGTCAAATGAGTACAGTTCGTCATTCAGCCGGTCCAGGCTCTGGAAAGATCCCAATTTTACAGTCGACCTGCTGTGAGCCTGAGCCCCAGCCACTCCTGCCTCTTTCGCAAAAATGAAATAACCGTAGAACATGTATACAACATTTTCAGCAAGGCCATTTGCAGTCTTTAAGAATATTTTGGCATGTTAACAACCCTCTGTCCCTGTCTGCCAGTTTTCATGCGTTGTAGTTCCTATCACAGCAAGTTCCTGAACAAGGACCTTCATGCTGGCATTAGTGAATTTTTTCATAAAAGATGCCAGTTTAAAACCTATAGAAAATTACTATTAAAATAAAAGTAAATATACGATTTTAGTTATTGGGTTTCCTAGTATTCTATATCTTGCAACAATAAATACTGTGTTAACTATTTGGTGTTAATTTCATAGACATTTGTGTATGTTTTTAATCATTTGGATTCTGTTTTTTCAGGTCTCCTAAAAGATCAGCGAGCCCTCGGAGATCTCCGAGGCGATCACGAAGCAGAAGTCATCACAGAGACCACCATGGAACAACAAGTTTTGACAGGGAACTAGAGCGAGAAAGGGAACGTCAAAAATTGGAAAGAGAGTCAAAAGACAAACGCCGTTCACGAAGTCATGAGCGTGGTGTAGACCGTAAAAGAAGTAAAAGCAAAGACAGACATAGAACAAGGAGTCGAAGCAGAGACCGCAAGACAGAACGGCGTGAACGAGACCGGGAAAAGGAGAATGACAGGAATCGAAAACGGGACTCTGATAAAAAGGGTAATGGCAGGGACAAGGATTCTGAAAAAACGCGTGATCGTTCAAAGGAACGCAAGAGGAGTGAGGAGAGAAAAGACAGGGAAGACAAGCGACACAGAGAAGATAGAGATTCTCGTAAGGAGAGGAGGCACAGTAGGAGCAGAAGCAAAGAGAGAAAGCAACGAAAGAGCAAGAGCCCTAGTAAAAATGCATGTGGGAGAAGCCGGAGCAAAGAAAAGTCAAACAGACACAAAGAGAAATCGAACAAGCATAGCAGGAGCAGTAGTCGAGATCAGATAGACAGTGTGGAAAAATCCAGAAAGAGGGAGCGCAGCACAAGCAGGGAGAGACCACGTAAACGAAGCAGAAGTAAGGACCGAAGTCATAAGCGTGAGCATGAAAGTAAAGACCATGACCGTAATAGTTCTGAGTTTGATGAAAAACAGAGAGGCAAAGATGAGACTCGGTGACATTTTACTGAATGGATCACATTGAATCCTTCCTCCCCCTTTTTTCAACTTGTTTAATTTTTGTGCTCTTCCCTAGCCCCATTTTTTTTTTTTTTTTTTCAGTTTTTTTTTTTTTCCTCCCTAACCTGTTTTTTTTAGCACTCAGTTTATTTTTTTTTCCCCATTTCATTATTGTTACATAAGTCTTGTTTATGTAGGGAAGTGCCTTCTTGGGAATCCAAGTACATTGGACAGAACTTTTTTTCCTTCCCTACATGTGCTGAATCTCTGCGCTCATGCAGCTACTGTTCGTGGTTTTTTTTTTTATTGGGTCATTGTTCCCAAATTGTACAACCTGTTCCTGACAATGCCCTGATGTTTTAGTTCCTCTGATGTAACGGACCTGCAGGTTCTGTATGACTGAGGCATTCATTTTGGCCACTTCTTGTTCTAACGCTCGTGAGGTTGCGACTATCCACCTGATGCTGCGTGCATGGCTTAGCAGACATTTTGATAGGATGGCTAATCTAATGTATTTTTTTTTTTTTCTAAAAACAAACGAATGCAGACATGACAATTGAATTTTGTGTTGTCCAGTTGTAAACAGTTTTTAAAAAAATGATTACACTTTGAGCCAATGTGTGTTTTTTATTTTTTGTTTTTTCCTCAATGTGTTTACATACATGTTTTATTTCTGCCTTCAAATTTTAGGACTGTGAATATGTCTTGATTTACAAAGATGTTGAGGGGCAAATTATATATTATATTATGCACAAAAGTAGTTCTAGACACAAGATATATGCCTTATCCTGCAGATGATCACTTTGTCTGGTACCAGCAGGCACTCTGGCTATTCTTCCAACCAAATAGAATTTTCACTGGCGATATAAACCAGACTGCCTGCAACATCCCTACCCAATACATATATAATACTAGATTTGATGATGATAAATAAGCATCTTATACAAATAGTTTGGAAAAGCCCCCATCTTGACAGTTCAATCATGCACATACGTTGAAATGCTGTATTTATGTCTGTCATAGGCTTTATTCCTGATTTAGTCCTTTTTGTTTTCCTGGTGTATTTGCCTTATTAAAAAGCAACTCCGGCCAACCTCCCTATTTTCCCCCACTTGATGGTGGTATGTGCACATTTTAGATACTCGCCCATCCAGTGAATCCAGCATTCACCTGCTGAGATCATCTCATGCCTGGCCCCAGCTACGTCCCACACCACCAAATTCCATCTGACGTCATAAAAAGGCCCGCCTGTTCTTCTGTGTTCAGCGGGCGGGCCTCTCGATTGTGCACCGATGGGCCCAACACCTCCTCCTGAAGGCACTGTGGGCAGTGTGTGCACCATTCGCCTAAGGCTAGTGACATGCACTTACATTAATAAACACACCCACTTAGGTGCAAGTCCAGCCACCTAACCTTGATTTTATAATGTGTGTTTTTTTTTTTTTTTTATGTGGCCTGGTTTAAATATCCTTTTACCATAAATGCTTTGTAAACTTATATGATGAGATATTTAGTGCATTAGCTTTGGCTAGTTCCTGAAGCTTCTTTAAACTTCAGAACAAAAATTGAATATTCTGCAGCTTGCCAGACCTTGGATGTAGTGGCAGCAATAGGTTTATTTTTCTTAAGGCTTCTTTGTAACTGGGAGGATCACCTGTTCTGAAAGCATTTTTAATTTACAGCATTTTTCACAGCTACCTAAATTGTTTGTACATTAGTGTAAAGAAGGGAACAAGGAGTGTGTTTAGAGGATTACCAGGTAAAAATAAAGATGGGGGGGGGTCAAAGCCTCAAAAAAGAAAACAAATGCAGCTACCGCATAGGTAAGCTGCAGTTTAAAGCAGGGGGCAATTTTTTTAAGTCGGCAGACCCAAATACTGTAGCTGCTGCCTTTTTAATATAAGGACTTGTGCCTGTCCAGAGAGCTCCAGATGTCGGCACCCCGAGCCGATCCTTCCATGGCATTGCTAGTAAGAGAAACTGCAGTGAAGCAGCCAGTTTCCTACTGCGCATGCGCAAGTTTTTCTGAATGATCCTGTTGTCTTCTGGGACACACGCAGGTCCCGGAAGGCATGATGTGATCGTGGAAATGATGTACCTTCCATTTTTCAGAGAATAATAACACAAACTTTTCTTTTACTCATGGTTGGTGTTTGGCTAAAGCCATTTATCAATCAACTGCGTTTACTCTTTTTAAATCATAATGACAACACAAACTACCCAAATGACCTTGATCAAAAGTTTACATACCCTAGTTCTTATGCCCCATACACATGACTGGGTTTTCCAATGGTAAACCTGTGGGGAGAGCTTTTGGCTGGGAATCCCGGCTGTGCGTATGCTCCCTTGCAGTTTTTCCGATGGGAAAACTGTCAAACCCCCCCGCCAAAAAAAGCTTTTGTTTTTTTGTTTTTCCCGTCGGAAATCCCGAACGTGTGTAAGGGGCATTAGTCTTTTGTGGATGACTCTTAATCTTCTCGGATAGTTTTTTTGGCAAAAAGCCTCCAGTAAATTCTTGGGCTGTCCTGCATGAACTGCACATTTCAGATCTCCCCAGAGGGTGGCTTAATGATATTGAGGTCAGGAGATCGAGATGGCCACTGCAGAACCTTCACTTTATTCTGCTGTAGCCAATGACAGGTCGACTTGGCCTTGTGTTTTGGATCATTGTCACGTTGGAATGTCCAAGTTCGTCCCATGAGCAGCTTCCTGGCGAATGAATGCAAATGATCTTCCAGTATTTTTTTGATAACCTATTGCATTCGCCTTGCCGACAATTTTGACCAAATTTCCTGTGCCTTTTTTTTGTAGCTCACACATCCCCAAAACATCAGCATTCCACCTCCGTACCTTTTCATCATAGGCCTTGTTGACTCCTTTTCAAATGTAGTAATTAGGTTTGTGGCTAAAAAACATTTCTTTCTCGTACATCACGGGACACAGAGCAGCATATTCATTACTATATGGGTTATATGGAGTACCTTCAGGTGTGGACACTGGCAATCTCAAACAGGAAGTCCCCTCCCTATATAACCCCCTCCCATAGAGGAAGTACCTCAGTTTTTTCGCCAGTGTCTTAGGTGTTGGTCACGGAATAGCTTTGCCTCCACATCCTTGGGATTAAGGCGGGCTAACCGGATCTGTCCAAGGAGCCTCAGTGCCAAAGTGGACAGTACCCGGGCCCCAAACCGTGGGGTTTTGCCTATAATGCTCCTCTCTAGAGGGCTGGACCCTGGGCCCAGGACTTGGAGTTTTTTCTAAACCAAAAGATCCTGTTTGCCAGGGTGCTGTATAGGACCAGGACGGCGGTTCCTTCCAGGACCCCAGTGCCTGAAGGTCTACTACGCTACCCACGGAGATGGGAGAAGATTGGACCGTTTTGCAAACGTCCTGCGGCATGGAGCAGGTAAGAGGGGAGCCTGCGGGACTTGGTTCGACAGCAGGCTCTCCAGGGGAGATCTTAAGGGGGGTAGCCTGAGTATTCTCTGCATTGGCACCATGGTCACTATGTCTGATGGGCAGGATGCCCTGAAATGTTCCCCCCCCCCATCACTTGATCCCCCTACCTATCTATGTATGTTTGCTAGCTACCTGCTGCTCGCTGGTTGAAGATCTTTAAAAAAAAAAAGACAGATCTGTCTCTAGGCTAAAGGGACTCCTTAGGGGCCTGTTTTTAGCCTTACCTAGCCGGGATTCAAATCGGCCGCCTGATGCATCCTCCAGCCTGCATTCCCGGGCTCCAGAGTGCGTCTCCTCCTGGGCTCTCCTCCCCCGACAGTCGCGTGCACGCGCATGCATATAGAAAAAATTTCGTGACGTTCGGGAGGGGGGGGGGGCGGGGAGCGTGACTGCAGTGTAGAGTGGGCGTGCCCTCAATTGCTGTTATACACAGCAGGCGTGTTCTTAGCTCAGTTCAAAGCTGAGCTGGAAGAGAGAGGACGTAGAGCTGGCAGCACAGTGACTCCCGGTGGCGAGAAGGGGTACTACATGCTGGAGTCAGCTCCAATACTTTTTGTTAAGCCAAAAATCCCCTTGGCAACAGGTTGAATGCTGGCAAACATGTTGGGGGTGGGGCTGTATGTTGTGAAAAACAATAATATTATAAAGGAAAACATACTGAGCCCCACCGTTTTTGGGCATTAGTGATCCTATTGTCCCCTAAACCTTATTTTTTTGTACTCCTGGCTATAACAGTCTGTTGTTGTAGGTGGAGTCCCTCGGTTTTGTATTATGGCTTCCAAGGGTTCAGGATCAAAACACAATAAAAAAAGAAAAGACAAAGGGGTTCCTCCTCTGGTTCTGATGATATGCCAATACTTTCCCCACAGGTTATTCCTATAGGGGTCACCTTGGATAAGTCATTAAGGGGGTCTGGTGCTGAGGCTGGCCCAGGTCGGCCCAACCCTGTGTTATCACAGAGGAGATGCTAGCCGTCACCCTAGGGGGGCTAGAGAAAAAAGTTAACAGCTATGATCGCTGGCTTTTTTTCTGGCAAGAAGCGGACTAGATCCCCATCGCCAAAAGGTGTATTCTCGGATGCTGAGATTCTCTCTCCGGAGGAATTAGAATTTCAGGAGGATCGGTTGGACCAGAACCTAGAGGAAGGATCTACCACTGAAGAATCGTTTTCAGCCTCCCAGACGGAGAGTCTGTGGGTCCAGTCTTTGACAGACATGGTCCGCTTGGCATTTAATTTGCCATTTCCAGAGCCTCAGGTTCCTGCGGTATCCTCTTTGGGTTCTTTTAAAAGCGCCTTTAAGCAACGCAGCTTTTCCGGTCCATCCTCTGTTAGAGGAATTGGTTTTTCCAGGATTGGGACGACCGGACAGAACTTTTTCTGCCGCCTAAAGCTGACGATAGGGTAGTCTTTATGCACGTCTGCCAGGAAATATTTGTGCTTTCAGGCACTCTTTCCCCTGACCAATTGCTCTTTAAATAGGGCCCGGATGGCTCAGTCGGTAGAGCATCGGACTTTTGGTCTGAGGGTTCAGGTCCCGGTTCGGGCGCTGCTTTTCAACTACCCGTGAGGTCCTTGAGGCCACATCACCCTGAAAGCGCCCGATCTCGTCTGATCTCGGAGGCTAAGCAGGGTCGGGCCTGGTTAGTGCCTGGATGGGAGACCACCTGGAAGGTTTTCTGTTATTTACCCTATGAAAAATACATTTTTCTAAGAAAGGGGCGCTCCCAACTGTGGACGCAGCCATCTCATGGGTGAATAAATCATTAACTGGCCTGAGGGGAAACATACAAATGTTTAAGGTCCCGGTCGATAAACAATTAGAGACACTTTTTCTAGCATCCTTGGCTACGGCCGGAGCAGTGGTACAGCCAGCAGTGGCTGCAATTGGAGTTTTGTCAGGCGTTAAAGAACCAGACAAAACAGATGCTTAAAGACATCCCTGCCCAATAGGCAGAGGAGTTATTGGATATTCCCAGAGCTCTGTGCTTTGCGGTAGAGGTTATAAAAGACTCCATCCAGCAGGCGTCTCGTTTGTCACTATTTTTAGTGCATATGAGAAGGCTCTTATGGTTGAAGAACTGGGCGGCCGAGCCCCATGTAAAAGACTACTGGCAGGTTTGCCCTTCCATGGAAAGATCTGGATAAATACATTCAGACTGTTTCAAGTGGCAAAAGTACCCTTTTACCAGTCAAAAGAAGTTCCGGGGTCCTGCGTTTAAAAGGCAGCTCCCCCCTGTTCCGGGGCCCTCAAATTCCAGGCAGTACGGACCCCCTGCGCGATTAAACTTTTAACAATGGATCGCAAGGACAGGCCTCTGGGGGCAAGGGGCCATGGTATCGATCCCCGACAGAGGGGGTCCGATCATCTGTGGCCACAGGCTACAGATTAGAATTTCTAAAATTTCCTCCACAAGGAAGGCCTCAATGCGGGCGGCATTGGATCAGCTGCTTTACCAGGGCATAATGGTTAGAGGTACCAGCCCAAGAACAGGGGCTAGGTTTCTATTCCAATCTGTTTGTCATACCAAGGCCCATCGGCGATGTCAGACCAATTTTGGACCTAAAAGGTTTAAATGCTTACCTAAGGGTTCGCTCTTTCCGGATGGAATCCGTTCGGTCAGCAGCCGCCACACTCCAGAAGGATCTGGCTTCTATAGACATAAAGGATGGTTACCTTCATGTACCAATCTTTCAGCCACATCAAATATTTTTGTTTTTTCGCTTCGCAGTGATACAGCGTCACTTCCAATTCGTGGCGCCCCCCTTCGGGCTGGCTACGGCCCCCGGGTATTCACGAAGGTCCTAGCTCCAATTCTAGTCAGTCTAAAGGATCCAAGGGGTCTCGGTCCTAGCATACCTGGACGACCTCTTAATCATAGATCACTCGCTTCCTTGGTGGAATGCGTAGTAGCCCTCATGGTTCAGTACCTCGAGAGGTTCGGCTGGGTCCTAAACCAGGGAAAGATCAGCATTTCAACCTACAAAGCAGTTGGAATATCTCAGCATGAGATTAGACACAGAACAGAAGATGGGTGTTCCTGCCCCTGGTAAAGGTCGAGGCTATCAAAAGATTGATTCAGTTGGTTCTAAGCAAAAGAGAACCAACTATTCGCCTATGTATGCGATTACTAGGCAAACTAATGGCCATGTTCGAGGCGATACCGCACGCTTCCACACTCGTGTCCTACAGACAGCAATTCTAGCAGCTTGGAGCAAGGGAGCAAAGGCCTTGGAGTTTCCTTTGACGCCGTCATTAAAGGTCCGGCAGAGTCTATGCTGGTGGTTAAACCCTCAGAACCTTCTGAAGGGGAGTCTTTCTGCCCAGTGGTCTGGAAGGCTGGAGAGCGGTCTTGAACGGGTTCACTCGCCAAGGAACTTGGGCAGAGGCGGAGAGGCAGCTGCCCATCAAGGTCTGGGAGATCAGAGCGGCTCGGCTAGCCCTCCTGGCATAGACATCCAGATTACAGGGGTCCTCGGTGAGAAGTCATTCAGACAATGCCACAGCGGTGGCATATATGTGAACCACCAAGGGGGAACCAAGAGTCAAGCCACTCAGAGTGAGAGGAGCTTGGTTTTTCGGTGGGCAGAGGTTTATGTACCCTGCATATCGGCGACATTCATTCCCGGGGTGGACAACCTGCAGGCGTACTTCCTAAGTCGCCAAACCCTGTCGCCGGGGGAGTGGTCTCTGCATCCACAAGTTTTTCAGACAATCTGCCAGAAGTGGGGAGTGCCAGACGTGGATGTCATGGCATCAGGATTCAACAAGAAGCTAGACAGGTTCATGTCTCGAACGAGGGACCCTATGGCCTGCGGAACTGATGTGTTGGTTTGCCCGTGGCATCAATCATAACTTCTATATGCATTTCCCCCCGCTGCAGTTACTACCCCGCCTGTGGCGCAGGATCATAGCACAGGCCGGTTATCCTGGTAGCCCCAGCTTGGTACCGAGGGCATGGTACTCGCTAGTCCTGAAATTGGCAGCGGGAGGCCCTTGGACTCTTCCTCTATGGCCAGACCTACTCTCACAAGGCCCGATCCTCCACCCTGCATTACGGCGTCTAAATTTGACGGCCTGGCGGCTGAATCCCTGATTCTCAGGGGTAGAGGTCTGTCTAGGCAGGTAATCCCTACCCTCATTAAGGCTAGAAAGCCGGCCTCCAGGGTAATTTTGTTACAGGGTTTGGAGGGCCTACGTAGGCTGGTGTGAGGCTAAGAGATGGGTTTCCCGCAAGTATACCATTGATAGAGTATTAAGTTTTCTCCAGCTAGGAGTGGATAAAGGCCTGGCATTAAGCACGATCTAGGGACAGATTTCAGCCTTATCAGTGTGGTTCCACTCGCTGGTTAAGATCTTCATACAGGGAGTCTTACGTGTTAATCCCCCGTCAAATCACCACTTTGTCCATGGGACTTAAATCTTGTTCTGTCAACTCTACAGAAACAACCCTTTGAGCCGTTGGCTGAGGTACCTTTGGTTTTACTGACTAGAAAGTTGGTATTTCTGATCACCATAGTTTCGGCGAGGAGAGTATCGGAATTGGCAGCCTTATCTTGTAAGGAACCATATCTCATTTTACATAAGGATAGGGCGGGTTTCCGTCCTCATCCTTCCTTTCTACCAAAGGTTATAGCCAGTTTCCACTTGAACTAGGATGTGGTACTTCCATCCTTCTTTCCAAAAACCCACCTCTAGAAAGGAGGGGTTGCTGCATACGTTGGATATTGTCAGGGCCATAAAGGCCTATCTTAAAGCTACAGAGAAGGTTCGGAAAACAGATGTGGTGTTCGTTTTACCGGAAGGGCCCAAGATGGGTCAGGCAGCTGCTTGATCCACCATCGCAAGATGGATTAAACAATTAATCGGTCAGGCCTGCGGTTTGAAGAGGTTGCCTCCTCCTTTGTCGGTAAAGGCCCATTCTACCAGGGCCATGGGCACCTCCGGGGCAGCACATCATCAGATCTCTATGGCTCGAATATGCAAGGCAGCAACGTGGTCGTCAGTCCACATGTTTACAACATTTTTATCAATTGGACGTAAGAAGGAATGCGGATACAGCCTTTGGACAGGCAGTACTACAGGCCGCGATTCAAGCTCCTCAGGATCTGAGGGGGCTCCCTTGATTTAGATTTGAGATTTACATTTCTTGTCTAAGTTGGATTTACTAGTATTTGAGTATACCTCTAAATTAAATCCTTTTTTGGAAGATATCTCCCTCCCCTCATTAAAGCATTGCTTTCAGACATCCCATATAGAATATGCTGCTCTGTGTCCCGTGATGTACGAGAAAGAAAAAGATTTTTTAATACAGCTTACCTGTAAAATCTTTTTCTTGGAGTACATCACGGGACACAGAGCTCCCACCCCTCTTTTGGGGAACATGTTTTGGGAGGCATACTGCTTGCTACAAAACTGAGGTACTTCCTCTATGGGAGGGGGTTATATAGGGAGGGGACTTCCTGTTTGAGATTGCCAGTGTCCACACCTGAAGGTACTCCATATAACCCATATAGTAATGAATATGCTGCTCTGTGTCCCGTGATGTACTCCAAGAAAAAGATTTTACAGGTAAGCTGTATTAAAAAATCTCTTTTTTTTTGTCTCATCACTCCAAATGACTTTGTGCCAGAAGGTTTGAGGCTTCCCTCTGTGCTGCTTGGTGTATTATAAGCGGGATACTTTGTGGCATTTGCATAGTAATGGCTTTCTTCTGGCGGCTCAACCATGCAGCCCACCTTTCAAATGCCAGCTTATTGTGCATCTTGGAACAGCCACCACAAATGTTTTCAGAGAGTCCTGTATTTAACCTGAAGGTATTTGTGGATTTTTCTTTGCTTCCCAATCAATTTTCCTGGCAGTTGTGGCTGAAATTTTAGTTTGTTTACCTGACCATGGTTTGGTTTCAACAGAACCTCTCATTTTTCACATCTTGATTTAGAATTTGAAAACTGCAGTTTGGCATTCTTAAATCCTTGGATATGTTTTTTATATCCATTTCCTGTTCAACTACCCTTTTCCACAGATCCTTTGACAATTCTTTTGCTTTCCCTATGACTCGGAATCCAGAAATGTCAGTGTGTGATGAAAGAGGCAAGGGTCTGTCGGAGGTCTAGAAACTGATTGACACCACACACACAACAAGCAAATTGATCACAGATGAGAATGGTTACCTTTTAATAGCCATTCCAAACCGCTTTGTGTCAACTTATGTGCACATTATCAGGTCAAAATCACCAGGGTATGTAAACTTTTGATCAGGGTAATTTTGGTAGTTTCTGTTAATTAACGAGAGTAAACACAGTTGATGGTGAATTGTTTCAGCCAAACACTAACTACGCGTGAAATGTGTGTGTTTATATAATTATATTCTCCATCCAAAAATGAGGGGGTGGGGTGTATTATTGTTTAATTCAGAGTTGTCTTTTTGCCTGGAACGCTGCTTTAATTTGGTTGTTTTTTGGGAGTTGGATTCACTTTAAAGCAACACACCTTAAGGCTGCATTCACACCT
The DNA here is from genome assembly GCA_029574335.1 of Rana kukunoris. Classification (NCBI taxonomy): domain Eukaryota; kingdom Metazoa; phylum Chordata; class Amphibia; order Anura; family Ranidae; genus Rana; species Rana kukunoris. Next base: position 149,109 of record JAJQKJ010001820.1, read on the forward strand.
GAGCGGCAAGTAACGCCGCATACGCGGCTTTACTTGCCGCACTTCGATTCATTTTTTTATTTTTATTTTTTTACAAAGTCTCCCATTGATGTCTATGGCCGAACGCCAATGTCGCTTGAAAAAAGGGTCCGGGACTTTTTTTCAGGCGTTCGGCGTTTCAGAGATGTGAACTATCTCTATAGACATGAATGGGATTTTTCCTGTCCAGCGGCACGAGCGTCGGGCGACAGGCGTTTTGTCGCTCAGGTGTGAATGCAGCCTAAAGAGGAAGAAAACCCCCACCCCCCCCCCCCCATACTAGCTCATTATGTGGCACTTACCTGAGATCTAATCGCTCCTCGTTCCCCCTCTGCCATGTCCCCTTGGAGCGTCTTCCTTATATCGGCGCTGTGACTGGCTAGAGCGGGACCCATTCAGAAAACTGGCATGCTCAGTGCGCCTGCGCCGCTGTCTATGTATCTCCTTAACCGTCTAAGTTAAGGAGATATTTCTTGCACCTACAGGTAAGCCTTAATCTAGGCTTACCTCTAGGTGCAAGTTGTCTGGTTGGGTTTACAACCACTTTAAAGCATTAACTTTGTATGCAATGAATATGCGTCGGCCTGTTCATTCCTACATGTAATCTTTTTGTCTGCTAATGCTTAACGGGGTCTTTCAACCTGTGGCCCACAACAGCTATGAATTTGGCTCAACACAAAAAATCATAAATTGAATGTTTAAAAAATAATGCATTTAAACATGTGGCTCAAGAAGTAGTTTCTCTACTGGACTCTTATAAGTTTTATCTTCCCGAAGAGAAAAATCCCACTCTCCAAAATTACGCCTTATTCATGTCATCAGTTTTTGACAGCACCTATATTTGGGAGCAACTATTTTCAAGGATGAAGCACATAAGGGGAAAATTAGAACCAAAATATCTGAGTGCCTTGAATATTCATTGAGAATTGCTACAACATCCATCAACTGTCAAATATCACACTAGTTTTATGTTTTCATATTTTACTTTTATAATAAAAAAAGTTACATTATCGGGTACATTATCTATATCGGTGATCCCACTTTTATACCCATTGTTTATCCTTAAAGCAGTTGTATACTGCTGGATGTTTTTTTTTTTCCCCCCCATGCAAGATAGTCATAATGTGCTACCATAGCCCTTATGTGAAACTTGACTTAAAACAAAGCAGTTCCATCCCTGTGATGTCAGCAGTTCCCATCTTGCCTCTGGGTTCGCAGGCTCTAGCTATCTGACTGGCTGGAGCTGTGATGACATCACGGCACAGGGCTCTTAAAAAAAAAAAAAAATCATGGTTGTCCTTCCTTACCCACTTCAATACCGGGCCATAGGGGTTTTACATCTGTAGCAACCCCTCGCTGATGAGAGTGGACGTTGCGCAACATCCTTTCTTCACAGCGTTCTAGGGCGCGTGGCGGCGCACTCGCGATCCCAACGGCTGCGATTGCCGCCGGGCACCTGCGAATACCGCTGATCACGGCAGGAGTGTGGATCTGTGTGTAAACACACAGATCCACCTCCTGTCAGCGGTGAGGAGACTGATGTGTGTTCCCAGTACAGAGGAACACACATCGGTCTCCTCCCCCTGTGAGTCCCCCTACAGTTAGAACATACTTTAGGGAACATTTTAAACGGTTCCCTGCCAGTCACATTTACACAGTAATCGGTGCAGTTTTATAGCACTAATCGCTGTGTAAATGTGAATGGTCCCAAAAACGTGTCCGATATGTCCGCGGCAATGTCACGGTCACAAAAAAAAAAACGTAGATCGCCGCCATTACTAGTAAAAAATAAATAATGCCATAAATCTATCACCTATTTATTTTTAATCGACTAATTTCGATTAATTATAACGCACATCATTTCCCATGATGCTCCACTACACTGCAGAGTGCATGAGCATCATGGGAAATGTAGTTCCAAAACATCTGGGGTGCCAAGGTTCGCCATCACCAATCACCCGACACTAGTTAGTTTCCATAATCCATGACTTAACTTCACAGTTCATACAAATATGTATTAAATTCCAACTGTAGCACTGACGTAAGTAAGTTTTTCTTATTAAACCTTAAGAAAAATGTAGAAAGTTAGTTTAACTTTAATAATACAACTTATCTAGTATATTGACTGTCATTCACTTTATAGTAGGCATCACTTTAGCCAGTCATGCAGACATACCAGAGTGTTTACATTTTCTGGAAGCAGACATGATCGCATTTTATTGACAATATACCCTGAAGAACTGAACAGTCTTTCGCATTGAACAGATATTGCCGATACACAAAGAATTGTCTGCACAAAACTGCTTAGGACAGGATAACGATGGTTATTTTTTGCTTCCTTCCCCTGATGCATCCTCCTGCTCCACAGATGCAAAGGTACCTCTATCCAATGGGTGCAGTTTGCTCGCATCCAGCAGAGTAAGTCTCACTGTCCGGTGACGTCAAGAATTTTGATCGATCAAAAAAATTCAAGATTAATCGAGTAATTAATCTTTAATTCCCCCAGCCCTAAATAATACGTATCGGTCTAAACTGAGGGGAAAACAATAATTGTGATATGTTTTAAAATAAAAAAGTAAAAAATATTGTGTTTTTTTTTTTTTTTAATTGTCGCTCCTTTTGTTTATAGCGCAAAAAATAAATACCGCAGAGATGATGATCAAATACCACTAAAAGAAAGCTCTGTGTGTGGGGAAAAAAACATAACGATTTAATTTGGGTACAGTGTTGCATGACTGCGCAATTGTCATTCAAAGTGCAACAGCGCTGAAAACTAAAAATTGGTCTGGGCAGGAAGGGGGTGAAAATGCCCTGTATGGAAGGGGTTAAGAGTGCATGCGCCAGTGATGTAAATATCTCCTAAATGGTGCATGTTTAGCAGATATATATACACTACCTATAGGTAAGCCTTATTATAGGCCTACCTTTAGGTAAAAATCAGTAAAGGACGTTTACTTCCGCTTTAAGCCCTTTACACACATCCAGAATGCCGGCTGACATTCGTCCCATGTGTATGGTAGCCGTTCCGACAAAAGCTGGCCGACTTCTGTCGGATGATCATGCTAGAAAACCAATGGCTGAGTGTCCTGGCAAGGGGGCCATCCCCTTGTCGGAACACAACAGCTCAGTGGGGGAGATTACTGTACGAATGTCAGGTTGTTAATACAGCGGCTCCAAATGGAGCTGACAGTTTTTGTTTTTTCTTTTGACCCCCTGTGTGTGCCAAGCTTTATTGTTGGTGTATTTTGTGTGACCCAGGACAATTTCTCCTCTTCCAATGTGGCCTAGGAATGTCATAAGCTTGGATACCCCTGGGTTAAAATGTAAACTTTTTTTTTTCTCATTTCTTTAACCACTTCCCGCCCGGACAATAGCCGATTTACGGCCGGGAAGTGGTTATGAAATCGTGACTAGACGTTCTCAAACGTCTAGCACGATTTCATGCCGCGCGAGCCCGTGCGGGCGCGCAGCGCGGTGATCGGTGATGCGGGGTGTCAGTCTGACACCCTGCACCTCCGATCTCGGTAACGAGTCTCCGGCGGAGCCTCGTTACCACGTGATCAGCCGTGTCCAATCACGGCTGATCACGATGTAAACAGGAAGAGCCGCCGACGGCTCTTCCTCACTCGAGTCTGACAGACGCGAGTACAGGAGAGCCGATCAGCGGCTCTCCTGACAGGGGGGGTTTGCGCTGATTGTTTATCAGCGCAGCCCCCCCTCAGATCCCCACGCGGACCACCAGGGAGTGCCCACACTAGACCACCAGGGAACATAAAAAAAGGAAAAAAAAAATGACAAAAAAAAAAAGTCAGCAAAAAAAAAGGGGCAGTAAAAAAATTGATGCCAATCAGTGCCCACACATGGGCACTGATTGGCAACATTGATCCATCAGTGCCACCCCAGTGTCTGTCAGTGCCACCCCACAGTGCCAATCCATGCCCAGTGCCCACCTATCAGTGCCCACCTGTGCCGCCTATGAGTGCCCACCTGTGCCGCCCATGAGTGCCCATCAGTGCCCCATACCAGCGCCGCCTATCAGTGCTACCTCATCGGTGCCCATCAGAACTACCTCATCGGTGCCCATCAGTGCCACCATATCAGTGCCCGTAATTGAAAGAGAAAACATACTCATTTACAAAAAAAATAACAGAAAAAAATAAAAACTTTATTTTTTTTTCAAAATCTTTGCTCTATTTTTAGTTTTTGCGCAAAAAAAAATCGCAGAGGTGATCAAATACCACCAAAAGAAAGCTCTATTTGTGGGGAAAAAAGGACACCAATTTTGTTTGGGTGCAGTGTAGCATGACCGCGCAATTGTCATTCAAATTGCGACAGTGCTGAAAGCTGAAAATTGGCTTGGGCGGGAAGGTGCGTAAGTGCCTGGTATGGAAGTGGTTAAAGATCACACCTACTGTATTTCAGGAGTGACAACTCCAAAGTAATTTTCAGTGCGAATTCTTATCTCTTGATACAAATGTTAGGCGGTTCCCTTTCCCAGTGTAGATGAGCTCAGAAGAAAGTACCCAGACCCCATCTAAGTGATGGAAGAGACAGCCTATCTAATCAACTATCGGACATAAATGTTTGAAAATGTTTCTCAATCACTGGCTACTGACAGTTTCAGTGGGGGGTGAGTCAAGTGGAAGTCATGCTTGTAACTGTTAGCCTTGCAATGCCTCGTGGGACTTGTAGTTCTGCAACACCACGGGACATAGAGCCAATAATTACATAATGGGTTAAGGGTCACCAGCGGTGATTGGACACTGGCACAACCAATTGAAGACGGTTTCCCTCCATATAACCCCTCCCATCAATGAAGTACCTCAGTTTTTTTGCCAGTGTCTAAGGTGTTGGACGCAATTAGGGTGTGTTAAAGGAAGCTCTGCACAACGAAACCCTTAGGGGGTAAAAGAGCTACACTTACAGGTCCATCCAAGACACTTTCACTATTACGCTAAAAGTCCTGGCCTAGTCTTTTACAAGGCCCAGGGAAGAGGCCAACTTTAAGTAGGAACCCATATCCCTGAAGGTTAGCACGCATATCCTACCGTGATGGGGGAAGATTTGGGTTTTAAACTTAAGGACCTTTCCTATTTAGAGTAGGTGTCCTATTTTTTTTTTCTGGCCGCCGCTGGGGGGAGTTAAGAGCTGAGTTCCACTCGCCTAGCTCCAGAGCAGTGTCTGTTCCCTCAGACAGCACACTCCTTCCGCTGCAGAAACTGTCATGTACGGCTGCCTTCCTCCTCTCAGGCATGTATCGGGGATCTTTTGCACTTTTTGAGTACCGCCATTACCCCTAGGTCGCGCGTTTAATGCTATGGGAAATGCGAGGAGGGGGGTGGGCCTGTGAGCAGTCGCGGTCATGAGGTTCAGATGCCAAACACAGGCAGGAACTAATGAGAAGAGCCTTGCATGCCTGGAGCTTTCCTTGAAGGGACTGGGCACTCCCTAGATAAGATACCTACTCTAGCATGAAGCTGTGTGTTATTAGTTGCATACTTATATGTAGATTGCTAAACTAGCACAGTAGTAAATGCATTTGTTGGTACCTTGGCTTTGCTTGGTAATATGTCTTCCCAAAGAAGAAATTCAAAAAAGCATTGCCGCCTAAGACAGGGGGCTCTAGCCGTGCCTGTTCGGTACCTTCCTCTCCTGTAATATCTGATGCACCTCTACAGGATGAGGGCGCAGTAATCCAACCTGCTGTGGGGGCGGTTGGTATGTGTTGGGTCTTAAAGGACTGGGTGAAACGGGCTGAAAGATCTGCCTTTGGAGCAATTTTGGGAGAATATGCCTAGGGCCTTATGTTTCACAGTGGATGCTATTAGAGATTCTATCCAACAGGCAATCCCACCTTACGCTCCAGCTCGTGCATATGCACAGGATTCTTTGGCTAAAGCATTGGTTAGCAGAAGCCCCATGCAAAAGCCTTTTGTCCAGTTTCCCGTTCCATGGCAAACGCCTCTTTGGGGATGATTTTGAAAAATATATCCAAAAGATTTCGAGCGGTAAGACCACTCTGTTGCCAGAGAAGAAGGAAAACAAGTGTCCTTGTTTTAAACGTTCTCTTTGCCTGGCTCCGGGAAGATCTGCCTCCAGCCAGTGGCGATGGCATTTTCAGCCAGCCACAAAGGTTAAAGAAAACCAGGTCCAGAAGAATAAGCCGTGACGGCTCCGTCAGTTTTCATGGCGGACAGAAATCCAGGACAATTGGGTAGTATCCCTGGGTACAAACTGGAATTTTCAAGAGATCCCATCTTCTCAGTCCTGAAGTTCAAGGCTCTCCAAAGATCCACTAAAAAGAAAGGATCCTTCTTCAAAGGATTTGATCACTTGCTGTCTCAAGGGGTGATCACAGAAGTACACCTAAAAGAGCAGGGTTCACGTTTTTATTCAAACCCCTTTATGATTCCAAAACCAAATGGAGACATCAGACCCATCCTGGATCTAAGATCTCTAAATCGGTTTTTGAACATTCGCCATTTCTGAATTGAAACTTCGATCCGTGGTTGCCACCTTACAAGGCAGAGAATTTATAGCGTCTACAGCCATCAAGGATGCATATTTACATGTGCTTATCCATCCCGCTCACCAAAAATTCTTAAGGTGCTAGCCCCTCTGTTGGCAAATCTGAGGACACAGGGCATAGGAGTAACAGCCTATCTAGACAATCTACTTGGGATAGATCAATCGATGGCAGGATTAGATCACACTGTGCTCACTACAGTAAAGTACCTGGAGCATTTAGGATGGATGGTGAACTTGCAAAAGTCCTCTCTACAAGCCCAAAGAAGAGTAGAGTATTTGGGCATGATCATAGACACAGCCCAAAGCGGGGTATTCCTTCCAGAGACAAAGATCAAGTCTCTAAAGGACCTGATCTACAAGGTCAAGGCAAAGAAGGGGGCCGTCTATTCGTCTTTGCCTGAGGCTATTGGGGAAGATGGTGGCCTCTTTCGAGGCTGTCCCTTACACCCAATTTCATTCGAGACTACCTCAAGGCAGTACGCCGCCTGGAACAGGAAGATCCAAGCTCTGGATTTACCCATGCACCTGTCTCCACAAGTGCGCCAAAGCTTTAGTTGGTTAAAAACCAAGAACTTGTGGAAAGGAAGATCCTTTCTCCCAGTCACCTGGAAGGTGCTGACTACGGATGCCAGCCTTATGGGCTGGTAAACAGTGTTGGAAGCTTTAGCCCAGAGAACCTGGGCAAAGACCAAAGAGAACCTGCCCATCAACATACTAGAGATTCGGGCAGTATACCTAGCCCTCAGAACCTGGATACACTCCCGACAATGCTACTGCAGTAGCTTACATCTATCACCAAGGAGGCACCCGCAGTCAGGGTGCTCAGAAGGAGGTGAATCGAATTTTGGCATGGGCAGAAGATCATGTTCCTTGTCTCTCTGCAATCTTCATTCCAGGGATAGAAAACTGGCAAGTGGACTATCTGAGTTGCTAGCAGCTGTCACCAGGAGAGTGGTCTCTCCACCCCAATGTGTTTCAGGCAGTGTGCAAGAGATCGGGGACCCCGGATGCAGACCTGCTAGCTTCCAGGTTCAACAGGAAGTTGCACAACTTTGTATCCAGGACGAGAGATCCTCTGGCCTACGGATCGGATGCTCTAATAACTCCCTGGAATTAGTTCTCACTGAACTATGAATTTCCTCCAGTCGCCCTCTTACAAAGGCTACTTTGCCAGATCAAGAAGGAGAGAATTCCTGTAATCTTAGTGGGCCCAGAAGGCCCTGGTACACCGAGATCATAAAGCAGTAAGAAGATCTTGGAAGCTTCCACTTCGTCACGACCTGCTGTCGCAGAGTCCAATGTTCCATCCTTCCTTACAAAAGCTAATTTTGACGGTCTGGCTACTGAGACCCACATTGAAGAAACTACGAATCTCGGGTCCAGTGCTTTCTACACTCATTAATGCTATAAAAGCCAGCCTCCAGGCTTATCTACTATAGAGTCTGGAAGGCATATGTTTCCTGGTGTGAAACCAAGAAATGGAATCCTCAGAAGTATGACACAAGTAGGATTCTCGCCTTTTGCCAGTTAAGAGTGGATATGAAATTAGTACCATCAAGGGTGAAATATCCGCTCTATCAGTCTTTTTTTTATTTTTTTTCAAAGACAATTGGCATCTCATTCCCTAGTTCGGGCTTTTTATTCGGGGGGGGGGGGGGTACTGTGGATCAATCCACCAGTCAAGTCTCCCATTTTGCTCATGGGATTTGAATTTGGTATTGTCAGTGTTACAAAGGCAACCTTTTGAACCTATTCACCATATTACTTTTGGTCCTTTTTGAGCAGGAAATTGGCTTTTTTTTTTTTTTTTTTTTAACAATAGATTTTTATTGAAAGTATTTACTTAACAGTACAGATTAAAATTGTCACATTAATCCTTAGTAACAGAACAAATTACCTTGGTTCATAAGATTGTTCTTATAACAATACAGTACTTGGTAGCCTATACCAGCCCACCCCTATCAGGTTCAATCTGTAGGCATGGCTAGGCCTCCAATTGAGTTAACTATTTGTATATAGAAAATCATAAAGAAACAGAAAATGTATACACATATATACATAAACATATGTATATATATATACACATACACATACATACAGAAATTAAATGAACTTAACAAAACTTGCTACACAGATTAATAAAGTAGGTCCAGGATAATACATTACAACTGGGGTAAGTATATATCTGACTTTGACGTATTTCAAACTTGACAATAGATTAAATATTACACTCTTTTAAGTATTTGGATGCTCTGGGATGGGTGATCCAAGCTAACCATTTCTTTCTGAATGTAGTAATGGAATAGTTTTTATAAGCCAGCATTAATTCGTATTGGGCCTGTATATTGATTCTAGCTATAACTATCGATAAGTTGGGTGCGTCCTTTGATTTCCACAGGCTGGTTATAGTGAGTCTTTCTGCAACTAGTGTGAGGAATACAATTGTTCTATATTCTTTAGGATAGATATCCAAATTGATACCTAGTAAAGCTGTGGCCGGGTTTAGTTTATTTAGGATGCCTGTAAGATCTGCTATAAAGGAATTAATTGAATTCCAGAAGCTATGTAGATTTTTACAGCTCCATAATATGTGTAAAAGGTTTCCTATCTGATTGTTGCATCTCCAACACTCATTAGGAGGAATGAACCTACCTTACATCAAAAACTACTACTATGCAACCCTATTAGATCAGATGAGATGCTGGTTCAACAATAGGGCAGATAAAATATGGCTAAACATAGAAAAACAAGTCACAAAAAGACATGACCTGTATGCCCTGGCAATAGCTTACGCTATACTTGCAAAGATTAACATTCCCAATTTTCTTAGCATCAGATCCACATTATTAGCTTGGAAACATATACTTTCAAAAATGAAAAACATCCAAAATAAAATAAAATTGATGATACCGACAGGTGCACTCAACTATTGTAGAATACGTCTAATTGTAGATGAGTGGGTTAAGGAAGGTTTTCATCTTTACGGAAATCTACCCTTGACATACAAAGAGATCACTCTAACCAAACTGAGGAAACATACCAGACTAAAAGAGTTCAATCCGACTGACCCTGTAGAAATCCCCTTAATTATATGGCAATTTTTCACCCACCAAAATCAACAAACGATAAAAGGAATTTCTCTCTTTTATGACATACTATATACCCACCCATTTGACAATAAAAACGCACACATGATTAAGTGGGAGAAAGATTTAGAACAAGAATTTACCTGGGACCAATGGAAAAAAGCAATCCATATAGCTAGCAAGTCATCAGCGTGTATTGAACACTGGGACAACGCACAAAAAATAATAAATAGGAAATTGGCCTTTTTGACTGCTATCTCTTCTGCTAGAAGAGTATCAGAATCCACAGTTCTTTCTTGTAAAGAGCCTTATTTAATTTGTCACAAGGATAAGATTGTTCTACGATTTTACCAAAGGTGGTGTCGGCATTTCACCTGAATCAAGATCTTGTTCTGCCTTCCTTTTCTTCCTGACCCGCAGACAGCGGAAGAAAAGTTATTGCACTCGCTCTGAATGTAGTGAGAGCAGTAAAGGTGTATCTGCAGGCAACCGCTCAGATACGTAAAACAAATGTTTTGTTTATTTTGCCAGATGGTCCCAAGAAGGTACAAGCGGCATCAAAATCCACCATTTCCCGGTGGATTCAACAAGTAATAATTCAAGCTTCTGGTTTAAAGAACAGGATTCCTCCTTTTTCTGTTATGGTGCACTCTGCCAGGGCAATAAGTATTTCATGGGCACTGCATCACTAGGCTTCGATGGCTCAGATCTGCAAAGCTGCAACTTTGTCTTCAGTCCATACATTTTCCAAATTCTATCAAGTAGATATAAAAGGACATGAGGATGCCACCTTTGGGCGTAGTGTGCTGCGGGCAGCAGTATAGGGGCTTCTTATAGCGGCCTGCTTGATCTGTGTCTTCCACCCTTCATTGAGCATTGCTCTGGGACATCCTATTATGAAATGATTGGCTGTGTCCTGTGGTGTATGATAAAGAAAACAGGATTTTTATAACTGCTTACCTGTACACCAGGGGACACAGAGGTCCCCCTTCTTATGGGAACCGTACTGCTTTGCTAGAAAACTGAGGTACTTCCATGATGGGACGGGTTATATCGAGGGGAACTGTTGTCTTCAATTGGTTGTGCCAGTATCCAATCACCGCCGGTGACCCTTTACCCATTATGCAATGATTTGTCTCTGTGTCCCATGGTGTACGCCAATAAAAGGATTTTACAGGTAAGCTGTTTTAAAAATCCTGTTTTTTTGTTTGTTTTTTTTTACTTAGAATAAAGATCACAATTCTCTCATGATGTATGTGTTTGGGTGTTCTAGCAAAAAAATATAGATTTTTAACTTGTCAGCAACAAATGTCAGAAAATGGCTTAGTCTTTTTAAGTAGTTATACTGCCCTCATTTGCAGAAGTCCATCCCTGTGATCTAAAACAACCACACGATACAATGTTTGTTTTTATCTGGGCACTGAGCAATGTTGTGTTCAACTTTGCCGGCTGCCTTTTTTTATTTTTATTTTTATTTTTTTGCCCACTCTGAGCACATGCTGGATGAACACTGTGAGGGGAATTGAATCGAGATCTTAAAAAAAAATAAAAAAATAAATAACAATCCTGCAGCTCTACCATTATGGAGGATTTGAAGTTGAAGAAGGCTGGTGTTAAAGTGAAATTGGGCATACCTTCTGCCAATGGGGCTGAGGGAAGTAGTCCTTCCTCACAAGGGACCCTATTTAGGTCAGTGGAGGAATCTGCAATCTTTATGATTTTTTTTTTCTATCTATATTTCCTTTGCCTTATGTTTGAGCAGGGAGAGCTTTTCCACTTATGTGGCAGATTTTATTAGGAATATCACGTCTTCTCGGAAGCATTGGACCATAGTAACTGTAACGGTCAGGGGTTAACGCCGTTTACGATATTCCATTCCACCAACCAACGACAGCTTATCGACACGCCACAATCCAGCAGATGAACCCCAATAACGAGACACAGCTCTGTTTGAGGTTCAAACGAAGAGACTCTTTAATGGTAAACTCAGGCTTTTATACAGTTAGAAACCCCAAGGAACAATGGCTTAACTCCACCCACAACATGACACAATGAGCTTAATATCATCATCCTGTCTCAGAGATAATCTACATGAGCTAATTACTAATCATTTACCCAGACAAGGTGACTCCGAGATAAGCTCTTCTCACCTGCTATACAATACACATTTATCATCAACAGAAATTCACACAATACATTGTCAAATAGCATAACACAATGAAAAGGTCTTTAGATGCCAGACTAAGGTTAGTTTGCATGACAGTAGCAGACTTAATTCCCCCCTTAACAGTCTGCGTTCCCAAATGAATGAGTCACTCTTCTATTGACCTGTTGGGTTTAGAATTAACAAGCTGTAATTAGTTCTTCCAGACATTCTTGAATATATTGTGGATTACATTATTGCCCCATCTCATGTAGTCCAATATATAATTTCAGTCATCCTATGCCCCTAGTGGACATAGAATGACTTTAGACACAAGAGTCATCAGTGATGCTGAAACAGGAGTACCCCACACCCTTCAAGAGCCTCTGGGTCCCACGGGCCATTCCGTTACAGTAACTGTTAGAGGTACCCTAAATTACTCCTTGCTAAAACCAGGATCTTTGTCTGGCTCCTATTTGCCTACAGGATGGGGAGAAAATTCGATATGAGAGGAGATTACTTTGGCTGTTCTTTATGCTAAATTCAGACACCCAAATCTGTGCTGGTGAATACGGCATGCTCCTGCTTAAAACTGGAGCCTCTCACACAATCTGCAAGACCCAAAATAACAGTATAGGACCTGTAACGGAATGGCTCGTGACACCCAGAGACCTTTAAAGGATGGGGGGTACTTCTGTGCCAGCGTCACTAATGACTCTTGGGTCTAGGGTCACCCTGTGCCCCTTTTGGGCATAGGGTGACTGAGAAATGATAAATCATGTTTGCAGGATATCTTTAGATATATTACAAGTTCTTGGCTTATTTTGACCCTACCAGTTAACAGTGACTCATTCCTCTGTGTAACAGACTGTTGAGGTGCTAATTAGGTCTTTTTATTGTGTGATGCTAACACTGTTTTGTGTGAAAAGTCTATTGATGAATAGATGTGGAATGTGTATTGTCAGCTGTAGTAAATAACTCCTGTAATTCGGTGCCAGAACGTCTGACATAGGAATGTGTATTATGCAGGTGAATAGCTGTTGTCAGAGTCGGGACGTCTGGGGGATAATTAACTCACCTGAATGTCATCTAAAAGAATGTGTATGAAGTTAATTTTGTGATGTGGTGGGAGGACTTGATTCATTGTTCACTTGGTTTCCAAAACTCTATATAACCAGCTGAGTGTACCATTAAAAGTGTTCATACATTTGACCCAGAGAACAGAGCCTGTCTCTATTCTAAAAAATGGAATAAATCGTGTATGCTGGTTTGTCAGAGTGTCGGATAAGCTGTCTTGGGTGGGATGATGGAAGATTATAAACTGTGGTGACCGTTACAGGATCTAAGAAGGCTTCTTAGCTGCCCAAAACATTTTCTATGCACTTTGTCGTTGAGGAGACTTTATACAGTGACTGGCCATATCCTGAAATGTGTGGTGTTTTTTTTTTTAACAATTTTCTTAGCAATACCTCCATGGAAAAAAAAAACTCTGTGGATCCCATTGTCTGCCTCAACAGGTTCTTTTGATGGTTCTGGTCTTTAACTGCTTCTTGTCTGTTGTATGTACATATACATCCTGGATGGGAAGAGGTGATCAAAATGTTCTGCCAGTGATTATCTCGTAAAAGTGATTTGAGCAGTTATACCGGTGAATCCCAACTCCAGTCCCCAAGGCGCCCCAACAGGTCATGTTTTAAGGATGAAGCGGCTGTGGTAATTACGAAGGCAATGAAACTGATCAAATCACCCGTGCAAAATAATGGAAATCCTAAAAAACATGACCTGTTGTGCCGTCTTGAGGACTGGAGTTGAGAAACACTGGGCTATACAGCTGTCCTGTCACTTTTACAGGGGGCAGAAGGGGGGTCTAATCAGGGCCGGTGCAAGGATTTCTGCCTACACAAGCGAAGCTCCATTTTGGCGCCCCCCCCCAAACGGCCACCCACCTCCCTTGCAAAAATGTTTCTTTCATTACATGCCAGACGGTGCCCCATTACATGACCAGACGGTGCCCCATTACATGACCAGACGGTGCCCCATTACATGACCAGACTGTGCCCCATTACATGACCAGACTGTGCCCCATTACATGACCAGACTGTGCCCCATTACATGCCAGACGGTGCCCCATTACATGACCAGATGGTGCCCCATTACATGACCAGACCTGCCCCATTACATGACCAGACGTGCCCCATTACATGACCAGACTGTGCCCCATTACATGCCAGACCTGCCCCATTACATGACCAGACTGTGCCCCATTACATGACCAGACTGTGCCCCATTACATGACCAGACTGTGCCCCATTACATGACCAGACTGTGCCCCATTACATGACCAGACCGTGCCCCATTACATGCCAGACCTGCCCCATTACATGACCAGACCGTGCCCCATTACATGACCAGACCATGCCCCATTACATGACCAGACGTGCCCCATTACATGACCAGACTGTGCCCCATTACATGACCAGACTGTGCCCCATTACATGACCAGACTGTGCCCCATTACATGACCAGACTGTGCCCCATTACATGCCAGACTGTGCCCCATTACATGCCCAGACTGTGCCCCATTACATGCCAGACCGTGCCCCATTACATGCCAGACCGTGCCCCATTACATGACCAGACCGTGCCCCATTACATGACCAGACCGTGCCCCATTACATGACCAGACCGTGCCCCATTACATGCCAGACCGTGCCCCATTACATGCCAGACCGTGCCCCATTACATGACCAGACTGTGCCCCATTACATGCCAGACTGTGCCCCATTACATGCCAGACGTGCCCCATTACATGCCAGACCTGCCCCATTACATGCCAGACTGTGCCCCATTACATGCCAGACTGTGCCCCATTACATGCCAGACTGAGGACGAGAGGGCCTCCGTGATAGGCGGACACCAAACACAGGAAGAGAGGGCCTCCGTGATAGGCGGACACTGAACACAGTGCCTTCCTATCACGGAACAGAAGACGTCGGAGGCGCGGCTTTTGAAAAATCGTACGGCGATTCTGGTCATTTTTCCGCTCCGTCCCAGGCTGCGGACCTGCCCGCCCCAAGCGGCCGCTTGGTCCGTCTGGTGGTTGCGACGGCCCTGGGTCTAATAGAACCTAGATCTCACCATAAAAAGTTACCTGTCACTTCCCATGCTATTACAAGGGGTATTGTTCATCCTTTGTAATGGCAATCAAGTTGATCCAAAAGTTTGACTGCAGATGCCTGTGTCCATCAATGCAGGCTACCAGTGCAGCAGAAGAGAGGAAAACAGGCAGTTGGATTATCAGAGAGCAGGGACATCGCTGTAACGACTTATATTTCAATTGCCGTGTGTTTCCGCCGATCGCTGTCAAATACAGCCTCCTGGCCCAGGAACGTTGATATACATCACATGTCCCGGAATTGGAGTTCTGTCTATCAAAATATCAGGAGGCCGGCCTGTATGTGACGATGAAATGTAAGCTGTTTCAGCGATGTGGCCGCCTGCCCTCCCCTCGTCCCCTCCGCGATCACTGGTAGAACAGCTCCCATTTAACCCCGCATGCCGGCGGTGCTTGCAGCCCATGCTCGCCAGCCCTTAGTAGGTGAGTGGAGTGGCTGAGCTACAGCCTCCTTTTTAGATGTACAGATTCTTTGTTCTTCTTGAAGGCTCTCACCATAGTTATAATAGGGCATTATGTTGGCTTGTTTTTATTGCATTATTATCAAATTTAATACCAAAGTACATATGCATGACATTGGCTAAAATGCATTTTTTTTCATTTTGAAAATGAGTTTTATGTTAAAATGAGCAAGAAATTAGTAAGGTGCACACTTGCATGTGCCTAACATTACATGGTAAAAGCAAATTGTAGTTAATAAAAAAAAATAACTAGGACGCTCACCAATCTCCTTATTGGTATTCAAATGATAAAATAGTTATGTTGGATGAAAATACATTAAATACACTGGTCTCATTACACTCCCTTAATTTTCACTGCCATGATAACTAATGCAGGTGTGGTTAATGTCACCATCAATGCAGGAGGGTGGGGGGTTAACGGTACTCACACCTGTGCTGGGGGCTGCTATTGCGTCCACTGACACCAGTGTTCGGGGTTATAATTGCATCAACTGACACTCATGCTGGGGGTTAATATTGTTACTATTGTGACCACTGACTCCAATGGTAAAAGTTATTTTTTGTAGCAAAGAAATTTTCCCCAGTGGGGTTTTTAGGCAGCTCAATTGGAAAAATTGAAATGCAACGTATGAAGTAGAAAGTTTTAATACAAAAAATGTTTAGACATATAACATATAAGGAATGAGTTGAGACATGATTGCAAATCTTAAAAAATCCATACACATTTCATAATATGACAATAAAATACATGGCCTGTAATTGTTGCAAGCATATATAATTCCTGATGCGTTTCGACCATACGGTCTTCTTCAGAGGGTTTATTTTGTCGTAACTGAAAGAGATTAATTTTATAAATGAATTATACATAGTTTATCTCATCCATCCACTCCCTCAGAAAATCCCTGCCCTGTCAGGGGACATGAGTGGTCCCAGACTTAAGGGGAGGGAGAACACAATGAGGGAGGAAGACGAGAACAATTCATTAAATTATTTGGGTGAAAATCAGCACATTTACCAGAATAAAAGGAGTATGGAGAGTCCGAACAGAGCTCCTGTGTGGCAGTGGGGAAGGAGAGTCCCAAACCGCAGGTCTCCCAATCAAAGTCCTCGATCCCTGCCGCGCTCAAGGTAGGTTACCATCCAAGGGTGGCCGCATTAAAACCATACGGGGGAGCACCTGGCAGAGGTACCAACTCGGAATATAGGGGGGGCGGGGGTTTTGGGGTGCCTGCAAGTTATCCTAGAGTAAATAGAATATAATTGCTTACAAAGAGCCAGTATATTGTATAAATAGAATATGTATGCATATCTATATGCATAAAGAGTAATAAAATACAGAATGTATTCAAAGATGAGGTGATAGTGGGGAACGGATGTCCAGGGGGTGTGAGGAATCATGCTGGGAAAGGGTGAGGAAGTGGAATAGTTAGGAAAGTGGTGCAGAGCTGGGAATCCAGCATGTGTGAAAAAGAAAATCCAGTGACGAAGGAGAAAGCGTGTGTGGGGAGTGACTAATACTATGTAGAATAAAGGATGAATGATGGGGAATTATAGTGAGGGGGATGGTAGGGGGATGGGTAGTGGGACAAAGAAAAATGCAGAAAAGCCAGAAAGAGAGAGGAGCAAGGGAAAGTGTAAGGAAAGGACAGAGATGCCGTTGGCACGCACACGCGCGCATGCACGCATACCTGGAATGCAGAATACGTTGTTGACCAATGGCGCGCATTATTGCGCACATGCGCGCATCCACCAACCGCAACGGCGCACTTCCGTGCATGCGCGTGTGCGGCGGACGGCGTGCACACGCAGGAGGCGTTCCTGACCCTTCCTTCCTATTTAAAGGGCGCTCTGATGACCGGGCGGTGCTGACCGGTCTTCAGCGATTCCTGAATTCCTGACGCCCGTATCTATCACCAAGATTCCTGTTTAACCACCCGGCTTGTGACCTTGACCTTGCTCCTGCTTAACCCTCGTGTACTCCGCTGCCTGCCTGCTAACGACCCGACCTGTGACCTTTGACCTTGCCTCTGCTCAACCCTTCTGTACTTCGCTGCCCGCCTGCTGCCAACCCGGCCATCGTAGACCTCTGCATCCAAGGCTCCTGCATTCAGGCTCTTCGCTCTACACCACCTGGCCCTGTGCCTGCTGCTCATCTAGGGTCTGCTGCCCTCCCTGCATCCAGCGGTACTTTAAGAAAATATCATCTGGCACCCGTGTTCCTCCTACCTGAACGCCATCTGTTTCACCCTCAGAGGGGTTCTGGGTTGGAGATTCAAGGGAGGCTGACCTCTTCACATCAGACTCCTACCAGGTACGTGACAGTACCGGTCAGCCAGGAATGGAGTCTGGAAGGGAGGCCTCCCCACCAAGAGACATTATTTAGACCATTTCTGCACTTGCTCATATGGTGCAGAATTTACAGAAGGACCTCAGTCGCATGGATGAGCGACTTCCACACCAAGGAAGTGTTGCACCAGCCTCCACTCCTCCAGTTGCTGATGCCTCTACCCAAATTGAGTCAAGTTTTTCCTATGGATTTCCTTTGTCTCCTCCTCCGGAACCCAGGGTTCCTATCCCCGAACGATTCTCTGGAAATCGCAAGATGCTTAGAACTTTTCGCAACTCCTGTGAACTTTACTTTTCCCTGTTGCCCCGGACCTTTGTTTCTGAGGACATTAAGGTGGGGTTTGTAATCACACTGTTATTAAATGAACCGCTTTCCTGGGCTCATCACCTTCGAGAACAGCTGGACCCTGCCCTAGCTTCCACCGATTCCTTTTTTTCAGCCATGGCTCAAATTTATGCCGATCCCTTCTGTCAGCAATCAGCAGAATCCAGGCTCAGCAAGTTACAACAAGGGTCAAGACCTGTCGAGGACTACATCACTGACTTTCGTGTCCTAAGTACGGACACCCAATGGAATAGTCCTGCCCTTCGTCACTGGTTTCGTCACAGTCTTTCTGACCCCTTAAAGGACGAGCTAGCCAGAGTCGGAATCCCAGCATCCTTGGAAGACTTGATTAATCTGACCACTCAGATCGACCGCCGGTTACATGAACGACAGGCAGAGAAAGCGGAAGGAACCCTTTCTGTGGCTGCTGGGTCCAACCTATCTACCTCACCTCCTAGCCAGAAGGCTCAACATGGGGCCTACCACAGTAGCTTCCCAAGGGCTCCCCTCACTCCGGCTGAACGTCTCAGGCGCTTACGTGCCAACCAGTTGAGTTGAGTTGAGTTGAGGTGCACTTTCTATAGCGTGGTCAATTACCCCGGAGGATCCCGACACGCTGGCGACGTCCCTGGGTGAACCCAGGGACAAGTGGACAACAAGATGGTACGACTTGGACTGATGTTCCCGCTCGGATGTTACACTCAGGCCAACTGACGCCTTAAGCCGGGTAGGCTTGATGGAATAGCCAGGTTTTTAAACTCCGGCGAAAGGCCGCCAGTGATGCCGCCTCCTGGATGTCCTCCGGGAGGGAGTTCCACAGCATGGCACCCTGGTGGGAGAAGGATCTGCCACCCCGACGAATCTTCTTAGGCACCGGTATGCTTAGGAGGCATTTCCTGCTAGATCGCAGAGTTCTTCCCGGGGCTCTCTTGAAGAACCTTCTCCGCAGGTAGCCAGGGGCTGTGCCTTTCAAGATCTTATACATAAGGCAGCCGGCTTTGAACAGAGAACGTTGAACAACGGGCAGCCAATGCAAGGCTTTCCGGGCAGGGGTGATATGTTCCCTCAAGGGGACACCCGTGAGTAACCTTGCCGCTGCGTTCTGAACAAGCTGCAACCTGCGGGTGGATTTCCTTGGAAATCCTAGATAAAGAGAATTACAGTAGTCTAGGCGACTACCGATCGTGGCGCAGACCACGGTCTTTTTATCTGGTGGCTCCAGGTACTTAAAAAGCACCCGAAGTAGCTTGAGCTGCCAGTGGCATGAGCTGACAACCCTGCTTATCTGTGGTTCCAGAGTCAATCTGGAGTCCAGGATGAAACCCAAGTCCCGCACCTGGGTACCAACCACCGGTGGGGCGCCAAAAGAGGCGGGCCATGGGGGGAGGTTAGGTGGAGAGGAAGAGTCGCTGAAGATGATACCCTCAGTCTTGTCTCCATTCAGTTTTAAAGAATTGGAGGCCATCCATGTGTTGACATCCTCCAGACAGGAAGCTAGTATGAGACTGGGAGTCTGGTTCCTGGGCAACCTCAGATAAATCTGGGTGTCGTCTGCATACACTTGATACTGGACTTTATGGGTCTGGGTGACATCAGTTAGTGGCTTCATATAGATGTTAAAGAGTAGGGGCGACAAGGACGAGCCCTGAGGCACCCCACAAACCAGGGCTGAGTTAGTGGAATAATGAGGGCCAAGTTTGATCTTTTGCACTCTGCCCTGGAGAAATGAGGCCACCCATGCCAACGCTGCGCCATCCATGCCCAAAACAGATTGCATACGTCGTAGTAAAATCGTGTGATTGATGGTATCAAAAGCAGCCGACAAATCCAGCAAAACCAAAACTACCGAATCTCCATCATCCAGGCTATTGAGGACATCGTCATAAACACATAGAAGACTTGTCTCTGTACCACGCCCAGGGCGGAATCCAGACTGGTGTTCATCCAGAATGTTAAAGGACTCCAGATAACTCTGCAACTGGATCACCACCAGTTTTTCCATGATCTTGGCCAGGAACGGTAGGTTAGAAATAGGCCGATAGCTGCCCAAGACAAGGGGGTCCAAGGAGGGCTTTTTCAGCAGAGCAGAAACTACTGCCTGCTTTAGGCTCTCCGGGACCACACCCGTCAGGAAACAGCTATTGACTACATCCCGTATAAACGGGGCAAAGAACTCAGCGGCCTCCTTGATCAGAGTGGCCGGGCAGACATCCAGGGGGGAGGACGACGGCTTCAAAGAAGTTATCACCTCAACCACCTGGGAGACCGTCACCATCTGAAAGCAGGAGAGCCCCGGGGCTGACCCGGAGTAGCCGGACGCCTCTTGGGCAATAGCGGGCGAGATGATATTATCTCTAATGTTCTCAATCTTAGAGATAAAGAAGTCGGCAAGCTCCTGGCACCAATCCTGCGACTCCATAGGAGTTGGTTTGGTAGCCAGGGGCTGGGAGAGTTCAGATGTTATCTTGAAGAGCTCAGCCATGCTGTTAGAGGCCTCCCGGATTCTTTCCGTGAAGTAGCATTTTTTGGCCTGCTTGATGGCTCTCTTGTAACCATTGAGAGCCTCAAGATAGAGCTTTTTGTCCAAGTCAGTTGCCGACTTACGCCAGCGTTTCTCCCTGGCACGAGTGGTCTGCTTGAGGAGCCGAAGCTCCTCAGTAAACCACTGTGGATTTTTTCCTAGGGGACGGGGGTTAGATCTTAACTTCCGGGGTGCCACGCTATCAAGTGCACCGTCCAGAGCCAACTCCAACAGCGCTAATTTAGCGCTGGGGTCGGTCAACCCAACAAAACCAGTTGCCCGTAACCTCTCACCCACCAAGGTCCCGAAAGTCCCCGGACACACTCTACGGAGATTCCGGGAGTAAATCCTGGGACCCGATCTGTCTGGGATATGAGGCCTCTTTTTTTGAGGCCTTATAACGGAGAATGGGATGTAGCTGTGGTCCGACCAAGGGACAACCATGGGAGGGCCACAGACTAGAGGGGCTTCGTGGTTCAAAACCCAATCCAGGGTGTGGCCGGCCCGATGGGTGGGGCCGGTAACCAATTGGTGAAACCCCAAATCTCTCAGGCCTGTAATTGTGTCTTGGGTGAGGGGGTTGGTGGAATCTTCCCCCCATAGATTGATATCACCCAATATACAGGCCTGTTTACCGGACATAGCCAGATGGGATGCTAGCTCCGCTATATCCATAAACAGAGTGGGTCTGTGATTGGGGGGGCTGTAGATCACTGCAAGGCCTATGGTATTATTAGGAGCCAATTCCCAGTTGACTATAAGGGATTCAAAGGAGCCAAAGACTCTGTCCTGACAGGTGGCAGGACAGATCCTCAGCTCCTTTTTAAAGATGATGCCCACTCCTCCCCCCCTCCCTACCGGTCTGTTACAGCATAAAATAGCGTAGTTGGGGGGAACGAGCTCATCCAGGACAGGTGCGTGGTGGTCCTGGAGCCAGGTCTCCGTGAGGAGGAGGAGGTCGAGGTTATCCTCGGTAATGAGATCCCGAATCTGGGTGGCATTAGCCACCGCTGATCTACAGTTAAGTAGGCCCCCTCTGAAGGTAGGCAGAAGAGGGGCTCTAGCACTAGAAACAAGTGTTTTTTGAGGGCTGGGCTTAACAAAAGAGTGAATGTGCCCTACTCTCACTGAATGGGGCACAGTTGGAGCCTGCCAAATATTGTTCTTTTTTAAAATAGCAATGGTAGAATCAGTTAAATGAAGGGACGGGGAATCCAGTCCCTTCATGAAAGAGGAAGTATAAGTTAAAAGGCCCCTAGGGCCAGGATATAGTAGGGGGTCCATTGAACTAACTAACTAAAAGCTCGCAGCCCGAAGGAGAGCAGTATAAGTAATTCTAAATGTCTTTCTACCAGGGGGGGGGGGGGGGGGGGCTAAAAATCCCAAAGTCTTGAATGTGTTGGTCAAATCTTTATTAAAATCATCAGAAACTGAACCAAAATGCACTAAAAACAGAGCAGGTCAGCAGACAGGTGAGTAGAGGCACAGGTTTTAAAAGCACACTGAAAAGTAAATGTCTTATCTGGCCAGGCAGGGTGCCGCCGCCATGTAAATACTTCCTGGATGGTCAGGTGATCGCTAGGCTCCACCCCCGCTCGTCGCACTCTCACAGCGTCAGGCGGAGATGATCAGCAGGTGCCACAGATGGAAGGCGATCAAATAGGCAGTCCACACAGAGCAGGTCAGCAGACAGGTGAGTAGAGGCACAGGTTTTAAAAGCACACTGAAAAGTAAATGTCTTATCTGGCCAGGCAGGGTGCCGCCGCCATGTAAATACTTCCTGGATGGTCAGGTGATCGCTAGGCTCCACCCCCGCTCGTCGCACTCTCACAGCATCAGGCGGAGATGATCAGCAGGTGCCACAGATGGAGGGCGATCAAATAGGCAGTCCACACAGAGCAGGTCAGCAGACAGGTGAGTAGAGGCACAGGTTTTAAAAGCACACTGAAAAGTAAATGTCTTCACCGCTTCAACCAGTGCCTCTATTGTGGGGAAGCCGGTCACTTTTTACAGACTTGTCCAGCAAGGACCAACCGAGTCCGTTCTCGAAGACCCCACTTGGAACATCTTCTTGGAGAGGGTCGGTCACAACTGTCCCTTCCAGTCATTCTCCAATTTAACGGAAAGACGCTTCCTGTGGCAGCAATCATAGACTCTGGGGCTTGCAGCTGTTTTGTGGACTCCACATTTGTCTCTCTACATCAGCTACCCGTGTGTACTAAGCAACAAGAATTCCTTGTCCACTTGGCTGATGGCTCGGGCATCAAATCTGGCCCGGTTACCCAAGAGACTGCACCTATTTTTTGTCAAACCCCTTCAGGTCACCATGAATTTCTCCGTTTGGATGTTATAGCTTCACCCATGTTCCCCATCATCCTTGGTGTTCCATGGTTAAGAGCCCATAACCCGCACTTAAGAGGGGCATACAACCTGGTTAGAATCAGGGAAGGAGATGAATGGAAGACGGCTTTTCGAACACGCTTTGGTCACTTCGAGTACCTAGTCATGCCATTTGGGCTCTGCAATGCCTCAGCCACATTCCAACATCTTGTGAACGATGTTTTTCGGGACTATCTTGACCTATTCGTCATAGTTTATTTGGATGACATTTTGGTCTTCTCTGAATCCCTCGAATCTCATCAGATCCATGTGAAGAAAGTCCTGGACCAGGGGTGGCAAACACAAGGCCCGCGGGCCGAATCCGGCCCGCCAGACTGTGCCATGTGGCCCGCGCAACGACCAGCAGGTCTCCCAGGCAACACAAGTAAACATCCTCCGTTCGGTTTTTGAGTCATGTGTCTGATTTTCAGCGCGCTCGAAACCCGGAAACACATTCAGACCGGATGGTGGCTTCCTCTATGCAGGCTTTCTGGAGAGTGTTTTTACCAGCCAGCACAGAACCTGCTCCTGTCACCTCACCTCCCCTCTCTCACTATCTGTCTGTCACTGTATTCATTTCCGGGATTGAGGGGACGCTGCTGAGCCTGGAATACTAGCAGATATGTGTGCGGGCTGGGGGTATGTGTTCACCCCTGGTGAAGTGTCCTTTCCATCTCCAAGCGCCATGTGACTGTCAGAGGATACTTTTCTGCAGAGTGAAGACAGCGGTGTAGCGGGTGAGGGGCACAGGATTAGCCCAGGTTACATCGTACAGGCTCTTGCAGGTACAAGTGTCCCCTCGTTCATCACAGCTCAGAAAGAGGCAGCGGCAGTGCAGTGAACACACAGGAGGTGGGGGAGGTTATGATCTCTAGCAATAGCGAGCCGGTGGAGGAAGCAGTCATCGTGCAGCAGCAGGTCAGTGCAAGTTACAACACACAAGGGTTGGGGGCATGGATACTTACTGTGTGCTCTATTGATCATGAGTGAGATCTGCAAGACTTCCACACACACAAAACCCCATCCCATCCCATCCTGTCTCCATCCCATCCTACTCCATCCCATCCTATCCCCATCCCATCCCATCCACCCCTATCATACCCCATTCCATCCCATCCACCCCTATCATACCCCATCCCATCCCATACCCACCCCATCCTATCCTACCCAACCCCATCCCATCTCATCTTATCCCATCCCATCCTTCCCCATCCCATCTCCACCCTCATCCCACCCCACCATACCCCATGCACCCCCATTCCATCCATCTCCATCCCATCCCCATCCCATTCTACCCTACCCCACCCCATCCCATCCACCTTCATACCATCCCCATCCCATCCACCTTCATACCATCCCCATCCCAACCCACCCCACCCCATCCCGTCCCATCCTTCCCCATCCCGTCCCATCCTTCCCCACCCCATCCTAGCCCACTCCACCATCATCCCATCCTACCCCACTCCACCCCCATCCCATCTCATCCACCCCACCCCATCTCACCCCACTTCACCCCCACCCCATCCCATCCTACCCCACCCCATCCTACCCCACCCCATCCTACCCCACCCCATCCTACCCCACCCCTTCCCATTCTACCCCACCCCATCCCATCCTATACCACCCCATCCCACCCCACCCCATCCCACCCCATCCCATCTCATCCCAGGGTGGATGGGAGGATTTAAGGAGGGTGCAGAGGTCAGATATTGCACACGGTCCATAGCATACTCCTGTATCCTGCATTCCGTACGCAGCAAACTCCTGAACCCTGCGCTCCATAAAACCAGTAATGCAGTGACAATTATTTATGATAATAGTGGACACATAGTCCTACAGATACAACCGGCCCTTTGAGGGCAACCATATTGCTAATGCGGCCCCCGATGAATTCGAGTTTGCCACCCCTGTCCTGGACAGACTCAGAAAACACTGTCTTTACGCAAAAGCTGAAAAATGCGATTTTGAAAAACAAACGATACATTTCCTTGGACTTGTTATCTCCGCGGATGGGATCTCAATGAATCCTCAGAAAGTTGCATCTGTTCTGGAATGGCCTGCACCTACTGACAGAAAAGCCGTTCAACGGTTCGTAGGATTCGCCAATTTCTACAGGAAATTTATTAAGAACTTTTCTGGCATTATTTCTCCCATCACACAGTTAACCAAACAGCATACACCTTTCCAGTGGACACCGGAAGCGCAAGGGGCTTTTGAACAATTAAAAGTATTGTTTACCTCAGCACCCATCCTAAAGCACCCCGATCCCGCCTTGGCCTTTGTGTTGGAGGTAGATGCTTCCGAAAATGCAGTCGGGGCTATATTATCTCAACATCAGGGTCCTAAATCTTTGCTTCACCCTGTAGCCTTCTTCTCCAAGAAACTAAACCCGTCTGAGAGGAACTATGACGTTGGGGACCGAGAGTTGCTTGCTATTAAAGCTGCGCTAGAGGAGTGGCGCTATCTTCTGGAAGGAGCCTCTCATCCAATTCTCATCTTCACGGATCACAAGAATTTGGAATATCTGAGGACGGCCAAACGATTAAGACCTCGACAAGCAAGATGGGCATTGTTTTTCTCTCGTTTTCACATCACATTTCGCCCTGGTTCTAAGAATGGTAAGCCAGATGCCTTATCCCGAATGTTTAAAGATCCTGTGAGTCACGCAGAGCCTGATACCATCCTCCCGGCCAAACATTTTTTGATCCTTCAAGCAGATCTCATATCTCAAATAAGAGCAAGCGTGGTCAACCAACCACCTCCACAGGACTTAGCTCTTCAACTAAAGGATGGCCTTTACCTCCATGGGGGACAAGTTTTTATCCCCAAACAATTCAGAGTTTCCATCCTGGAACGTTGCCATGATCACCCTCTAGCTGGCCACTATGGTATCCGTAAGACGGCCAATTTGGTCGCCCGCTCTTTCTGGTGGCCAGAGTTACTGCAGGAAATATGTCAAATCCTGTACTACATGCCTCCGAAACAAAACGGACAGAGCCAAGACTTGGGGTCTTCTGGAGCCCCTTCCTGTGCCTAAGAAACCATGGAGTATGATCTCCATGGATTTTATTGTAGAACTTCCCCCCATCTGAGGACTTCAATACCATTTTTGTTGTGGTGGATCGCCTCACTAAGATGGCCCACTTTGTACCCCTGCAAGGTACTCCTTCCGCTACAGAAACGGCCACGGCCTTCATCAAGGAGATCGTCAGATTGCATTGTATTCCCGACAGCATCATTTCCGACCGAGGGATACAATTCACCTCCAGATTTTGGAGGGCTTTATGTGAAGCTCTAAATATTAAACTTTGCCTCTCTTCTGCATACCACCCACAAACCAATGGTCAGACGGAGAGGACGATTCAAACCCTCGAACAGTACCTGCGGTGTTTCTCTTCTTTTGCACAGGACGATTGGCTCCCTCTCCTTCCGCTGGCAGAGTTCTTGTATAATAACACAATACAGTCAGCAACCAATCAGTCTCCATTCTTCGCTAATCTTGGCTATCATCCGTCCTTTTACCAGAACTACCTGTTGAGAGTCCCGTACCTCCTGTTCAAGACCGTCTAAACTTCTTTTCCACCAACAATCAGGTGCTACAGGATGCAATTTCCAAAGCCCAGGCAAGCAATAAAAAGTTCTTCGACAAAAAGAGACGAGGCAACCTGAACCTGGAGCCTGGGGATAAAGTCTGGCTGTCTACGACCAATCTAAAATTGAGTTGCCACTCAAAGAAACGTGGTCCCAAATTTTTGGGCCCTTTCCCTGTGAAACGGAAGATCAATACAGTAGCCTTCGAATTGGTGTTACCCAAGAACCTAAAGATGCACCCGGTATTTCACTCCTCCCTATTGAAACCAACCATGCCAAACCCCTTTCCCAACCGGGTCTCTGAAGTTCCCCCTTCCGTTCTAATCTAAGGGAATGAGGAATTTGAAGTGGAGTCTGTATTGGACTGTAGACACAGGAATAACCTTACTCAATTCCTTGTCAAATGGAAGGGTTACGGTCCAGAAGAAAATTCTTGGGAACCGGCTTCTAACATACATGCCCCGAGATTGGTACAAGCCTTTTTTCAACGCCACCCGGAAAAAAAAGCCCTGAGGGGCATCCAGAGGCTGCCCGTAAGGGGGGGGCAATGTAAGGAAAGGACAGAGACGCCGTTGGCACGCAAACGCGCGCATGCACGCATACCTGGAACGCAGAATACATTGTTGACCAATGGCGCATCCACCAACCGCAACGGCGCACTTCCGCGCATGCGCGGCGAACGGCGCGCACATGCAGGAGGCGTTCCTGACCCTTCCTTCCTATTTAAAGGGCGCTCTGATGACCGGGCGGTGCTGACCGGTCTTCAGCGGTTCCTGAATTCTTGACACCCGTATCTATCACCAAGATTCCTGTTTAACCACCCGGCTTGTGACCTTGACCTTGCTCCTGCTTAACCCTCGTGTACTCCGCTGCCTGCCTGCTAACGACCCAGCCTGTGACCTTTGACCTTGCCTCTGCTCAATCCTTCTGTACTTCGCTGCCTGCCTGCTGCCAACCCGGCCATCCTAGACCTTTGCATCCACGGCTCCTGCCATGGGTCACCCTGACTTGCTAGGGGTTGGAGTTCCCCTTTATTCAGGCTCTTCACTCTACACCACCTGGCCCTGTGCCTGCTGCTCATCTAGGGTCTGCTGCCCTCCCTGCAACCAGCGGTACTTCAAGCAAATATCATTTGGCACCTGTGTTCCTCCTACCTGAACGCCATCTGTTTCACCCTCAGAGGGGTTCTGGGTTGGAGATACAAGGGAGGCCGACCTCTTCACATCAGACTCCTACCAGGTACGTGACAGAAAGGGGGGGATGGTGGACTGGGTAAGGCAGTGAGGGGAACAAGAAATTGAGGAGAAAGGGGGGTGAGGGGTAGGACGGGGAAGACAATGGGGAAGTGATTAGAGGGAAAGGGGGAAGGGGAGGAAGAGGGGGGAAAAGAGGGGAGAGGGAGAGCGTGGGGGGGGAAAGGGAAAGAGGGGGAATGGAGGAAGGAAAGGACAGGGAGTGAGGGAGAGGGAGGGGCAGAAGGGAAGCAGGGATGAAAGGGAAGGGGAAGGGAGGGAAGAAAAGGGAAGGGGAAAGGGACTGAGGAGGAAGGGGAAAGAAGATGTGGTGAGGGGGAGAAATGGCTGAGGGTGAGTGACATAAGGAATTGTTGAATGAAGTGAGAGGACAGTAGAGTGGGGAAGGAAAGAGACAGGGAAGTGATAAGTGAAGTGAATGGAGGGCAAACAAGTGAGTGAGGGATTGGGCTGATGGAAATGAGAGATGGGACACTGGTAGGATAGGAGCAGCAGCCAGGTGCAGTGTGGTGTGCTGGGATAGTGGTGGGGGGAATTGCTTGGAGTGATAAGGAGTAAGTGGGCAGGTGAGTGAGGGAACTGGTGACGGGAAAGAAAAGGGGAAAAGGGGACAAAGGTTACCTCGGATATCAGTGCATAGATTGGTTGAATTTAGAATGGTTGACTAAAAAGCACAGCTCAATTTCAGTCACACGAAGGTAGAATATGCCATCTGTGAGGCGGCGTACATACGTACGAGAACCTCGACGGGCGGAACACATCGTTCCGCCCGTCGAGGCTCTCGGCCGGCCGTCGAAATCGGCGACCCGCCCGTCGGGAATGGCAACCAGCCATTCATCCAGGCGGGCCGTCGAGCAAATAGAGAGCCTGCTCTCTATTCGCTCGACGGGATTCCCGACGGGCGGGGCGATCCAGGAGCGTACATGCGGCCGAGGTTCTCGCTGGAATGCAGCTCACAGCGAGGTTCTCGCTGGTTTCTAGCGAGAACCGCAGTCGTGTGTACGCCGCCTCATTGAAGTAAGCAAAAAGCCCTTTGTGAGACTCAATTCCAAATGGGGATAGATATCTTGCCGGAAAAATAGTACAGAAGGAACCTACCAGCGTGTGGGATGCTGTCACTCCTGGAGACACCATGGGCTCTCTGAGTGCATGTATCCGGAAGCGGAAATATGTACCGCTGCGTGACCTGCAATTGGTCAAAGGGTTAGGCTAGCCCCACCTTCGGTGGGAAGAGAAAGGATGTAGCTTACTCCCCCGTTAATGATCCAGTGGGCCATCCCGTATAAACGGGTTGCCTGGGCGATCCTCCCGGCATATGTGGAGTCCGGACGGATTCGGTCAGAGCCGCCACTTCCGCAAACAGCAAAGTAATGTATGTTGTCATCGCGTGCGTCCCTGTTGACACGCACGCCAGAGCGTCAAAGAGTCCCGGAAGTGGCTGCATATGCCGCCAGCAGGGAAAAGGCTAGTACCCACCAGGACAGCGACACCGTCCGGTGGAGACTGGTAACACAACGCGGTGGCGCGTGTGTTTCCCCGCCCTGCTGGGAGCAGACCCGGGAGGGAACAATACATACCAGAGCGCTGGCAGAAGGAGGAGGACAGAGGGGAAAACAGATGTGGTAGGACTCATCCCCAAAACCAACCAGTGGAGGTTGGAAAAAGAAGGTTATTAAAATAAATCATGTATCTAAAATGTACAAAATAACCAATTGATATTTTGACAGCAACAAATATTCCATTCCATGGGTCATATAAGAACATTTTATCCAAGCATATTGACCTCTTTAAACATTTTATCATAGACAGTGCATTCCATATTGATAATAAAGTATTTATCTAAAAAGGCATGTGAGGAAACGTTAGCATTGACAACATGCAGGGTCCTCACTGTGTATGGATCCATTGGAAAGAGATTTATAGTCATGAACAGGGGGAAGGGAGGTCCCACCACGGAATGGCAAAAATAGTAAGGAATAATAGTATTGTTTTATGAAGTGGGGAAGGAAATGCGGCAAAAAAAGGGGGAGCCAAAAAGGGAATAGCTATTTGGGCTATTGTGTCCTTCCTGAGGCAAAGCCTTTGAGGAACGGACCGAACGAACAAGATTCATTCAAACCAGGATGGGTAGTGGCCTGTAGCTTGAAGATCCAACGCTGTTCGTGTTGCAAAAGTGTTTTGTTCCAGTCCCCGCCTCTATTGGGAATGTGAATCCGGTAGAGAGCGGCAAAGGAAACTTTGGGTACAATATAATGATGTTTTAGTGCTACATGTCTTCCAATAGGAAGATGGAGGTTTCCAATATTCATGCTATACATGTGTTTGGAAACTCGACGCCAGAATTCATGCTTGGTTTTTCCTATGTAATAGGCGCCGCAATCACATTCCATAATGTATACTACACCCCTAGTTTGACAGTTGGTGAAGTGTAGTGACTTAAATGTGTTGCCATTCGGTAGTGGGAAAACCCTCCCCCTCTTCATGAGGGGGCAATACGAACAGTGTCCGCAAGGAAAAGTACCAAACACTGTGCAGTGTGCTTCTCTCTTGGAGGCGTTCGTGTATTCACTTCGGACCAGTCGGTCTTTGATCGACGTGGCCCTCTTGTAAGTCATTGATGGATAATCTGATATGAAAATATTCAATCTATCCGTTAGGATAGTCTAGTTTTTTTGAAAAATCTGTTGTATCTCCTTATGTTGACACGAAAAACCTAAGATTATCCTGGTGGTCTGAGGATCAGAACTTGAGGGGGATTTTTTAGGGTATAGAAATACTTGTCGGGAATTAAGATTGGCTTTATTGAAAGCTTTACGTAGGCATGATTGACTATAGCCTCTAGCAAGCAGTCTGCTTCAAAGTTTTTCAGCTTCCTCAAGGTAAAGGACGTCATTGGAACAGTTGTGACAAAGTCGCAGGTACTGTCCATAGGGAATGGAGTTTCTAAGTGAGATTGGGTGAAAACTATCGGCATGTAGCACTGTATTTCCCGCTGTATCCTTGCGGAAAAGGGTGCTACATAATTGGCCTTGAGGTCCCACAAATAGTTTTACGTCCAAAAAAGTAATGGTACATTTGTCATAGGTCATGGTAAATTTGAGGTTATAGTCGTTGCAGTTTAGGCAGTTGAAGAATTCCAGAAGGGAACTCTCGGGTCTCTCCCAGATGATCAGGACGTCGTCAATATACCTGCGCCACAGTTTGATGTGGTGCAGGTATCCGACGAGGCCTCTGTCATCTGGGAGGGATAGCTCCCACTCCCCCAGGTACAGCATAGGATGGGGCACAACATGTCCCCATCGCTACGCCCTGCACCTGGAAGAAATTGGGAGCCATTGAAAGAAAAGTAGTTGTGAAAAAGTATGTACTGTAAGGAATCTACCAAGAAATCATCAAGGGTGTGGTCATGGAAATGACCATCCGTGAGAAACCGTCGAATGTCCTCTAAACCCTTGTTGTGGGGTATACTACTGTATAGCGCCTCGACGTCGATGGCGACTAATATAGAGCCATCTGAAATAGTTGTATGGTCAATAATTTGTAGGAGATGAATAGTATCCTTTACAAAAGTAGGAAGGGCGGTGACATAGGGTTGTAGGTAAGTGTCAACCACACGGCTCAGGTTCTCAGAAATAGATCCGTTCCTGGAAACTATAGGACGTCCGGGTGGGGGATTTTGAAGTTTGTGTATTTTCGGGAGGCTGTAGAATGTTGCAGTTCTTGGGTATTTAGTTTGAATGAACTCATACATACTACGAGGAATGACTTGAGTAGTATAGGCTTGATCTACAAGAGTATAGAAGTCTATGTGGTATTGTCGAATGAGGTTGATAGAAATAGATCTATACCAATCATCATTTTCAAGAATGGTCATACACATGTTGACGCAGTCAATGTTGTCCATAAGGACAACATTGCCCCCCTTATCCGAGGGTTTGACTATCACTATGACTATGTGGTATTGGTAGATAGGGTGGTCTATGCTTCATTCTCACTGGGTGCTAGATTTAGGGGGGTATGTTTACCACATGAGAGTTTGCACAAGTCTCTAATAGTCTGTTTCACAAAGATGGACACATTCGGATTGGTATTGAGTGGAGGAAAAGTCTGGGAGGGTTTTTTAAACATATTGATGGGATCATTGGAAAACTTGTCCACATCGTTAAGTAGGGTTTCTAAGTCAATTGAATCAATCAAATCAATATTCTGGCTCTCCTGGTGAAGGAGAGTCAGATCTCGAAGAGCCTTAAACTCCCGCATACTGTATCCTGACCAATCGGTAATATCCACTTCTATACTGACTTTAGAGTGTATGGACTTAAGAAGTAATTTCCGAGCAAATAAATGTAAGTCTAAATATGGGTTCGAACAAGTCGGAGTTCTTTTCTGGACAAAAAGTTAGTCCTCGAGATAGCACCTGAGTCTCAGCATCAGTGAGCTGATGAGAAGAAAGATTGACCACGCTTAATTGTTTGAAGGAATCCGCACTACAAATGGATTTAAGCCCTTGCCGCTCCTGGTCGGTAGAGGGGAGCCAAGACCCCGAGGGGGGTTTAAAGGTTTCTGTAAGTTAGATTTATGAGTAGTATTAGTAGCTGAAGTATTACTAGTGTTGCTTGTGATATCGGACAAGGGGTCTGATTCACTTGTACCAGTCTGTTGCTGATGCTCTCCTGAACCCTGAGTGGCAGTAGTCACTCTACTTCCTCTAATGTCTACGCCGTCAGTAGAACGTTTTTTACTTTCATGTTCACTGGAGCCCCGACTGGTGCGACTTCTCTTGGTTCTGCCTCTATTATCCTGTGAGGGATGTTTATTTGAACCATGAGAAGAAAAAACTTGATTTTTTGATTTGTGGAAACTCGGAGGGCCATAATGGTCTTTTTTGGGGGGTCTTCTATTGGTTTGTGTATTCCATTTATAGGCCTTTTCCTCCTCGTACACCGCCGGCAGACAGCACGCTGATGTGTCGGTGATGTGTCGGTGACGTTGACGCCGCCACGTCACCGCACCAGGAAGTAAAACACTTCCGCACATGCGTCAAATCCATTTGATGCATGTGCGAGCAGATATG
Source organism: Rana kukunoris (assembly GCA_029574335.1). NCBI lineage: Eukaryota > Metazoa > Chordata > Amphibia > Anura > Ranidae > Rana > Rana kukunoris. The sequence goes on from JAJQKJ010001820.1 coordinate 182,009, forward strand.
TCTGCTGGTTAGTGTACTAACCAGCAGACATATCGGTCCGACGGGTTCCCAGCCGACAGATTTCAAAGCGTGCTTTGAAATCTGTCGGCTGGCCAAATCCGTCTGTTTGCCCGTATACACGATCGAATCTGTCTGCTGAAACAGTCTGGCAGACCGTTTCCAGCAGACAGATTTGATCGTGTGTACGCAGCCTGAAGATTCGCCTGCAGTTCTACTGACAGAGCATGTTCATGATGAGGTAGTAGTGCAGTTTTTAGATTATTGATTTCTACATCTAGGATGGTATTTTGCCTGTTATATTCCCGTGATAGAATCATCATCATCTCATTGGAACAGTTATTCAAATTATCCTCCCATTCGGATTTGCAGGTTTGACCTATCTGATCTGAATTGGGAAAAATTTGAATGCCTTATCTCCACTAGGTCAGAAGGGAGGGGGGTGTTTGAGCACTCCAGAAAAAAGTTTTGGAAAAAAGAGACAGACCTGTGAGCGGAGAGATGTGGAGGCACACCCCGATATAATAGCAAAGAAATTTTCCCCAGTGGGGTTTTTAGGCAGCTCAATTGGAAAAATTGAAATGCAACGTATGAAGTAGAAAGTTTTAATACAAAAAATGTTTAGACATATAAAATATAAGGAAAGAGTTGCGACATGATTGTAAATCTTAAAAAATCCATACACATTTCATAATATGACAATAAAATACATGGCCTGTAATTGTTGCAAGCATATATAAATGCTTACGCGTTTCGACCATACGGTCTTCTTCAGAGGGTTTATTTTGTCGTAAGGTTATTTTTTGTATCCATTGACACCTATTCTAGCGGTTATTATCTACTGACATCAATGCTGGGGGTTTTCATCCATTCACATGAATGTTGGAGGTTATTATTGGGTCCACTGACATCATTGATTGGGGTAGTTTTTGTACTCCCAACTTCATTGTGCACTGCAATATCCTGCAAAAAATTCAGCAAGACCAACCTTTTTAGCCATTAAGGTGCGTAATAGCCCATTTGTTTTGAATGGGCCACATAACGAAGCATTGAACACAAATGTGCGGTTACTGTGCAGCAATCTGAAAGTGTTGGTGGCCTCACTTGAGGTCCTTTATAATTTTCAAGTTGACCACCAGTGATATAGGAGTTTTCATTGCTGATATCTCTTTAAAATGCAAGTTGCCTGGCCGCTGTGCTGTCCCACAACTTAAATACATGCTGCTTCACTAATCTGTAATAAGCACTCTGATCGGAAGTCCTTGTAACCACCATATAACACTGTCCAATCTGAGACTCTAGTTCTTCCCCTTTTAAAGGCAATGGACCGGTTTTCCTCCTGTAGCATCATTTTTATTTTTTCTAATCATGAATTTAAAAAAAAAATGATCTGAAGTTTCTATCAAGGGCTGACTCTGCAGAGGCGCATTGCGGGCGGTATTACCCCTTTATCAGCCGCTAGCGGGGGTTAATACCGCACCGCTAGCGGCCGAATCCCGCGACAATTACGACGGTATAGCGACGCTATACCGCCGCCACGTCCCCCACCCCGGCTCCCGCCCCAGTGTGAAAGGGGCCTTAACCTATGGGAAAGGACTTTTAAAAGGAATTTGACTAAATCTTGCCATTTCAGTTCTCAATAACGTCTCACAGTTCTACTTTAAGACCGAGAAAGCATCCTTAATGAGAACTATAGACAAAAGGTTTTTCCCTCTTATTGTCCATGGACGGACATCCTTCCCAAGTCTTGACAAGTGGGTTATGTTCCTGTTCACAGGAGAGAACTAGGCAGAACATGTTGGATAATTAAATACATGTTACTTTAACAGAGTTGATAATTTGCAGGAATTTACTCTGACTCCCTGTCTTGCTATGGAGCCCGTCAGCTGACTGTTTGACAGTTTTTAGCCTCCTGACATGGCATCTGACTCTCTCTAGCTGAGAACTCAGGTGGGAGGTCTACTGTTATGATAAGACAGTCAAAACTAGAAGCAACGCAAAGCCGCCTCCCCCAGTTGTGGAACGCCACCTGCCCACACAACAATTTATTGGTTGGGGTCTGCCTCCCTAGCCTCCTTCATGTGTATATGCTGCCCCCCCCTGATGGTGGCCCTGCCAGTATTATTATAGTAACAGTAGTGTGGTCGCTTTATGGGGGCACTAGACTGATTTGCCTCCGGCCCAGTCCGCCCCAAGACTGGCGCTACACTAAAAGTGTAGCGCAAGCTACGGGGACTCTTTTTGTGCTGCCCCCCCTGAAAAGTGCCGTCCTAGGCCTGGGGCTTGTTGGCCTAGGCCAAGATACAGCATTGCACGTTGGGGTCTGCATTGCGGCCTATTGTGGCTGCAACCTTGGTGTCTCAGACAGTCACTGAATGGGCAAAGGTTTTGCACCAGACTGTGGAGGAGCACCAACTCTCTATCGAATTTATTAGACTGGCTGACCAGTTGGTCCAGGGCCTTTGTATATGTCAATGATGTTACACTGAATGCAGCCCCCTTGATATACAGAGCTTCTGTTTCGGCGGTGGTTTTGCGCCACCTGATTTGGCTGAAATGCTGGTCTACTGACCAAGCTTCCCAAAAAGCCCTGGCAGATTTACCCTTCAAGGGTGGGAGGCTTTTTGGTACTGCGCTGGACAACATTATCAAGGATGTCCCTGGGGGTAAGAGCACTGTCCTCCCTCAGTCCATCAAGGGGAAGGAGCCATGCCGTAACCTGGGTCCTTCGTTTCCCACTCAGAAGTGGTATTTTCATCAGTCAGGGCCCACGTGTAAACCCTCCCAGGCCGACAAAGGCTCAGCTGGGGGACAGAAATGTCCCTAGGTGTGTAAGCCCAACAAGCCGGTATCCAAACCCGCCACTGCATGAAGTCTTGCCCCCACCCGACTCATGGGTGGGAGGACGGCTTGGCAGGTTCACAGCTTGGTGGACCTCCCTGCTCTCTGACCAGTGGGTCTGCGAGGCAGTCTCTTTGGGGTACAAGATAGTTTCTTTTCTATCCACCGAACAAATTCATTCCCTCAAGTCTTCCTCTCCTTCCCGTTAGTCGTTCTGCCCTAATAGATAAGTTGCGGTCCCGAAGAAGGACAGGGTCCGTCCAATTGTGGACTTCAAAGCCCTAAATACCTCTGTGAGAGTAAGGAAGTTCAGCATTGAATTGTTTCGCTCAGTGGTGACTGCGCGTCATCCGGGGGGCTTTCTGGCATCCTTGGACATCAAGGACGCATACTTGCATGTCCCAATTTGCGCAAGTCACCAGAGGTTTCTGCGCTTTGTGATAGGGGAGGACCACTATCAGTTTGTGGCCCTTCCCTATGGACTAGCCTTAGCCCCAAGAGTTTTCACCAAGGTGCTCGCACCGATCCTAGCTTTGCTGAGACAACGAGGCATTGCCATCGTGGGCTACTTTGAGAATCTTCTTCTGAGAGCAGCTATTGGCTCAGAATTAGAGGTGGATGTGTCTATAGCCAGCCAGACCCTCCAAGAATTCGGGTGGATGTTAAACATTCGAAAGTCGGTCCTGGTACCGACTCCGCGTTTTAGAAGGACCTAGGGTTGATTCTGGACTCTTCGGAAGCGGAGTCCTTCTTCCCCTGGAAAAGATGTAGACTCTTCAGTCTGCGGTGAAGCTGTTGGCATTCCGCCAACGGTCATCTCTCTGATTTTGCATGTGAGTCCTGGGCCTGATGGTAGCCTCCTTCGAGGCAGTACTGTATGCCCAGTGCCACACTTGTGTATTGCAGAAGGAGATCCTGTCCAAATGGAACAAATCTCCATTGTCTCTGGATCGTCAGATTCAGGTAAGCCACCTAGTCAGTCTCTCTGAATTGGTGGCTGAGATCCCTGGCTCTTCGGTCCAGGAAGTCATTTCTTCCCTTCCAGTGGACAGTGATTACGAAGGATGCCAGACTCGCAGGTTGGGGGTTGCGTCTGAGTGGGTCCAGTTGGCCCAGGGTCGCTAGAACAATCCTGGAACTTCAGGCGATCAGGCTATGCCTCTCCTCGTGATCGAGGAGGTTGCAAGGTCACCCAATCAGGATTCAGTTGGCCAACGCCACGGCGGTGGCTTATGTTAACCATCAGGGGTGAACACGGAGCTCGGACATATTCGGTTTCCAGGGTCCTACTGTTTTTACAGCGTGCAGTGGATCAGAAACTTGCCTTAAGCTCCATTAAGGCCCATTCTCTGGTGGGTACCTTTTGTGCAGGGGGTAGAGAGAGGGGGGGGGGGAGGGAGAGAGAGAGGGGGAGAGAGAGAGGAGGGGGAGAGAGAGAGAGAGGGAGAGAGAGAGAGGGAGGGAGAGAGAGGGGGGAGGGAGAGAGAGAGGGGGAGGGAGGGAGAGAGAGAGGGAGAGGGGGAGGGGGAAGGAGGGGGAGGGGGAACGAGAGAGAGGGGAAAGGAGAGAGAGAGGGGGAGGGAGCGAGGGGAGAGAGAGGGACAGGGAGAGGTGGAGGGAGAGGGGGAGGGGGAGAGAGAGGGGGAAGGAGAGAGGGAGGGAGCGAGGAGGAGGAGAGAGAGGGGGAGGGAGAGAGAGAGAGAGGGGAGGGAGCGAGGGAGAGATTGAGAGAGAGAGAGAGAGAGAGAGAGGGGGAGAGGGAGAGGGGGGAGAGAGAGGGGGAGAGGGAGAGGGGGAGGGAGAGAGGAGGAGGGAGAGAGGGGGAGGGAGGCGGAGGGAGGAGGAGAGGGAGAGAGGGAGAGAGAGAGAGGGGAAGAAGAGGGGTGGTCTGGACAGTCCGCCCCACATTTTACTTCTTCTAGGGGAGGCTAGACAAGAAATATAAAAATCAAATCAATAATCCGTCAGTCCGACGTTCATTGTTTTGTTGGAGGATAACAAATGCGGGAGCGAGTATTTTATTAAATGATAGAATTTTTGATTTATTAC